>JAOXYA010030810.1:0-12999 GCA_028565675.1 Sorex palustris
ACCCTACCCCCCGTATCCCAACCCGAACCCTGCCTCTGTGACAGACAATTTCCCCCATAACCTCTCTCTATATTTGGGCATTATGGTTTGCAAATATATTTTAAATATATATAATATTTGGGGTATAAATTCCTTTTAATTTAAACACAACTAACAAGTTGATCCTAGATTAAAATGTCATTTTCATACAGTACACTTTGTTCTGTATTCTAGGGCTCACAGCATAACTAGGCTTACACATTAACTGTCAACATGATTTAAACATTTTCATATGGGGTAAAAACAATCTGAATGTTATCCTAAAATCACAGCTGAGATCAGTGGACAGTCTCCTCAGAAGTCGGGGGTTGAGGCTCTCATTTTTTTCTGGGGGAGGGGAGCACACCCAGCAGTGCTTAGGGCTTACTCCTGATGGTTTAGGGGACAGATTGCTCATTCTAAGAACTCGCCAAGGGCAGTGGACACTAAATGACTTGCACCAAAACCCTTGTGACATCGTGACTCTTGTGAGTGCTCAATATTTTAACATTGGAACTAACTGAATCCCTCTGGCCAGAAAGAAAATAAATTTCACAGACTTCAGTATTTCTGATTTCTCATCATAAAATGATTTTCTGAGCTGAAAAGAGAACATCAAGCTCAACTGCCTATGATAACCATCAGCAATGAAGGAAATCTCCAACCTCTTAGCCTAAAATCTGACAATGAAGAACTTACAAGCCAGGAAAGTTCAAAGTTGACTCTCCCGACTATCATTCTCCCATTAGCAGGAGATGCACAGAATCCTGAACTGGATGCCAGGAAAGGAAAATCACCAGTGAAGCAATTTAACCCACAAGCCACTGCCTCTTCAAATAAGTCTGAGGGATTTGTCAACTCTGCTAACCACTGCATTCTGCTTTGATATTCTGACTACTGTGGATTAGAAAGTCCCTATGGGGTACTGCATTGCTCCCCAGTTTCTCCCTGCAAAAGCTGGTTGGCCGTTCCTAAAGATGAGATGACAGGCATGCAGATGCAGCTGTGGCTTCTGACCTGCAAGCACAAGTCTCACTTGCATGACTAAGTAAAGCAACAGCCTGGGGTTTCTAGAAATAGTCACAGTTTTCATTTACATAAACTGCCTCTGAAAAGCCTGGATTGATACTCTGAATGAGTGGCTTAAAACACTTCTGAGCCAACCTTTAACTCTCATTTTCATTGACACCATTATTTTGGGAAGTCTAAGGAAGTGTGACTATAGATGAAGAAGAAAAAAAAAGAAGAGTTTTAAATTTTCTGGGGAGAGTTACCTGGCCTAGGGTTAGCTAAGTGGCACAGTTCCTGCCTCTTGGATATTAGGGTGAGAGTTAAATACCCCCCACCTCACACAAAGTGTGTGCGAGACGAAGGGCAGATAAGATAGAGAACGGACCAGTATGACAAAAATAGTTAGAAATGATCACTTTGGAAAGGAATTGACTATTGAAAGTAGGTAAAGGGATATACCTGATAACCTTTTAGAATCTGCGTTGCAAACCATAATACCCAAAAGGAGGGGAGTGGGGAGCTGGCTGGGGGGCTCAGGAGGGAAACTAGGGGCATTGGTGGTGGGAAATACACACTGTATGACTGAAACCCCATAATGAACAATTTTATAACTGTGTATCTGCCTGTGATTGAATTTAAAAAATTAATTAGCTTTTAAAAAGCATCTAGGAGAAATAGATATCTGAACATATTTTCTGCTGGGAGGCTGAAGACAGTGGTTTGAGGTATAGATAACTGGCAACTGCAGTTTCAGAATAAAAACTCCCCCCACGCCCCAAAGAGATGGCTGATGAACTTTTGAAGGGGAGTTAACGGACAAAAGGCAGTATAAACCCCACCTGTCCCCATGAGACTTAGGGAGAAGAAATCTTGGACCAGACCATGATCCAGTTTTTGGTTAGTAGCTCCTTTTTGGAGCCTCAGGCCAAGATATAATCCTGATTCCTTCTGCCACCTCTCTCCCCACTCCTCCACCCCACCCCAAATCTTTTCTGGAGGCTTCAGGTGGAAGCCAGTGAATGGGATGGTGTTTCCTTGCAGGCTGCGGCCATCCAGTAGGCTGCAGTCCCTGCAGATTCTCCCTCAGTTCTTACATTGGCAGCAAAATGCATTGAGATTCTTCCCTGTCTGAGGCAGTCTTGCTGTTAGGGTGCATTTAATCATCTAGGTGAAACCAACAACTGTACCACCACAGCTGGGCTTGGGCCAGCAGCTCTATTCAAGTGTGTGACTACCAGCTAGCACCACACTCGAGTGTAACCCTGGTCAATGAAGCAACAGTAACAACAAAAAAGGGAAAGGAAAGGGAAAATAATAAGTGTCCAATAAAAACTCATTTTCAAATGTCTTAGGGCCAGCGTGCCATAACAGCAGGTAAGGTACTTACCTTACACATCACCAACCTGGGTTTCGAACCCTGGCACCACATATGATCCCCTGAGAACTGACTGGAGTGATTCCTGAGCACAGAGCCAGGAGGAAGCCCTGAGCACCGCTGGATGTTGCCCCCAAACCAATAAATAAATTAAAATATTTTAAAGAAAGCAGTTTCGGATAAGATAAAAACAGGAAGTTGGACTATGGCTAATACACAGCACATTGAATGTACAACTGTAATAGCTCACCCTGAAATCCAAAGAATATATAGGAAAATTAAAATAGCAGAGGTGATGGGTCTGAAGGGTAACACACTCCCCAGGAACGCTGCGGGAGGGCCACAAAGAGGCTTTCCAGCAGTCTGACCACTACAAGAAGCTTCAACTGTGAGACCGACAGAGAAGCACATTAGAAGCAGTGGAGACTGCATTTTCTTCATTTCTTGGGGTATTGAGAAAGGTCCAAAGCACAGCATTTGAATGAGTGCTAGAAAAAAATTAAAAAAAAAAACAGAAAAAATTACTTGTGGTGTCGTCAAAGAAAGTGCAGAACAATTTGGAAAAGAGTGGTATCAAAATAAAGAAACTCATAGAGAGAGAGAGAGAGAGCAGTACTCAGCCACATGATGGACATCTAGTATAATCAACTGAATTAGTCTGATTTCTTTTACCTATTTATTTCCTTAAGCAGCCATTATTGAAATTAGATGACCTAAAATCATGTTCCTAATAAGGAAAATCATACTTCGCCCCCACTGCGCCTGCCCCCTTGAACCCCCTAGCCAAAAAAAAAAAAAAATTGATGGACTCAATCTCCACACCACTAGAGGCATAAAGCTAAGAAGTGAAAGTAGCACAAATTCCTCGTACAACCCCCATCAAGCACCAATGAATGGATGAACATCACAACCCAACAGATGTGTGTTGTGTATATGTGTGCGACCTCTGCCCCGGCCCACCTCTCTCCATGTCCATTCAACAAAGCATAACTCAACTAAATGAAGGCACTATTGAATGTCAAAGGGGAATGATTCAAAACTATACCAGGTGAAACTACAGATCACGGGGAATTCTCATCTTTGACTAACAGAAATACAAAAATGTCAACAACCACTTGAAAAGACAGCAGTGAAAAGCATCTTATGAAGACACACACAAACTACCACACCACCTAGTAGTCATGCTCCTTGGCATCTGGCCAAGGAACTAAAAACTTAGGCTTGCATAACAGTCGTCTATAAAAATTTTTAGAAGCTTTATTCTAAATTATTTTAAAAAAAGAAAGATGTACAACAAGGAAATAGTTAAAGTCTCAGAGGAGGAAGAAGATGGTCCACACAATGTAATATTGTTTATTGTTTGAGGATTGAGGATCAAAAGGAACAAGCTGTTTCTGCACAAGTGGGATGAATCTTAAAAGCATTATGCTAAGTGAAAACAGTCATATCTGGAAGGTTATATATTAGATGAATTCCTTCACATTACATTCTGGGAAAAGCAAAACTAAAGGCATAATAGAAAGGAAGTCACACAAAATGTGAACTTTAATGTATGTACATTAAGAAAAAATAAAGCCCAAGAGCTTGATTGAGAATCCCAAGAGGTAATACAGAAATGACAAGAGATTCTGACTACATTCAAAATGTATAGCGTATCTCAGTGAAGGGGACATGGGGTAGGAAGCTGACATAAGTAACTTCAGAAAATCATGTTTTGACTAGAACTGTAAGGCTAGAGGCAAAAGAAATTGTAGATAAATACTGCTATTTAAAAAAATAAAATACTGCTATGTAGTTGGTAAAGTTCCTTTTTACAAGAGTAAGTTAACATTTTTTAAAATTGCTTTACATGTAGGACTCTTCATAATACTGGAGCTAGAGGCACCTTTAAGGATGCAGAAACAAAGATAAATAGCACTATATTAAGTTAAGGCACTTCTGCACCTCAAAGGAAACAATGACCAAAATAAAAAGACACCCACAGACTGAGAGGAAATTATTTGCCCACCACTCACTGAATAAAAGGTTAATATTAATATATAAAAAGTACTGGTATAATTTGACAATAAAAAATTATTCAACTTGGTGAAAAAAATGAGAGGAGATGAAGAGACTTCCTCAAAGAAAGAAATACAAATGGCCAAAAGGCACATGAAAAAAATGATCTGCATCACTAATTACCAGGGAAATGCAAATTGAAACATTGCACTATAGCCTCACGCTACAAAGAGAGACACTCATCAAAAAGTACAGGGTCAGAACAAATTATACAGCCAGCAGGGCTTTTGCCTTGCACTCAGACGACCTTGGTTGGATCCCTGGCACCTCATATTGTCGGCTGAGCATTGCTAGGAGTGAAGAGATAAGAGTAACATCCCCCCCCCCCCAGCACCACTGGGTGTGACCCAAAATCAAACAACAGCAACAACAAAAAGTTCAACCAATGTTGGCATGGATTTGGGGAAAAAGGGACCTTCAATCACTGCTGGTGGAAATGTCAACTGATTCAGCCTATTTGGGAATACAACATGGACAGTCCTCAAAAAACAAGGAATTGAGTTTTCAAAAACCTACAATTCCACTCCTTGGACTATACCCCCAGGGCCCCACAGCACAACGCAGAAAAGACATCTGTATTCCTATGTTCGTTGCAGCACTATCCACAATAGTCAAAGTCTGGAAACAACCCGAGTGCTCAAAAACAGATAACTGGTACATACACACGATGGAATACTACTTGGCTGTAAGCAAAGATAAAGTCTTGCACTTGCTGCTATGTTGATGGATCTGGAAAGTATCAGATTGAGTGAAGTTAGTCAGAGGGAAAGGGACAGCCACAGAATGATATGACTCACATGCAGGATATAAAAAACTTAGTAAGGGAATAACTAATGCCCAAAGGCAGCAGAAACATAGAGCATGAGAACTGGTCTTTAGTAGGAAATTTGCCACTAGGGTGGGAGTGGGAAGGATAGGTCAGGGAAGGGAACACTAAGATAATGGTGCAGGGGAAAAGAGTCTGCCATAGAGACAGGCTAAGGGTCAGGAGGGAAACTGGGGACATAGATGCAGGGAAGTGGATACGAGTGAAGGGGTTTGTGCTGGAACAGTTGTAATTTATGGTGATTAAATAAAAAAATAAATAAATGCATATATATAATAAAAATTGCTTTACATGTCTCCTATATGAACAGATAAGTGATCGGATGGTGAAGTCAGCACACTGCAACTAGAGAGAGGAGTTCTCTAAACACAAAGGGGAAGACAGAAAGACCGCCACTCCTGGTTTCCTCACAGAGGCATCGTGTCTACTTGGTATAGATACAAAAGCAAGGAGAGAGAAATAATTATGATCATGTATAGACCCTGGTTATTATATGCACATGTACTTCCTTGCTCTCCTGTTTAGCGAAAAACAGGGGCCCTCCAGTACCAATGGGCACACTCACTACCAAGATACTAGCTCCTAAATGCCACTATCAAATCCTAAAACATCAGGGCTCCTTAGAAAAATGGCATGCCTTAGCCTACTAAGGGTAGGATGCTTGGAGCTCATGACATGATGTAGTATCAGAGGGTGTAAGGAAGTATGTTTGGTTTATATAGGATAGAGGTATGTCAAAGGACCACACGAAGGTTCCCAGGGCCATAGCTGGAACTCTTTGATCAACAAAATAATACTATAATGGATTATAAATCAAGGTCTAAAACAAATATGCTTGAGTTCACAGTGCATAAATGATTGAAGAAATAAATTAATGGTGGTGGGGGGGAGACCTTAACAAAAAAAATTCCAAATAATTTAGGTAGTTACTCATTAAAGGGTTATGTACTAACCAGTCCTTTAGAGTATGGGAAGTGGGTAGTAATGATCAAGGTCAACAACAACAATGATAAGTCACATTGGCAGAATATGCCTCTGATACTATGGGATTTCAAAAGGTTGACTCATAGCACAGCGGTAGGGCGTTTGCCTTGCATGCAGCCAACACGGCTGACCCAAGTTCGATTCCTCCGCCCCTCTTGGAGAGCCCAGCAAGCTACTGAGAGTATCTCGCCTGCACGGCAGAGCCTGGCAAGCCACCCGTGATGTATTTGATATGCGAAACACAGTAACAACAAAATCTCCAATGGAGACGTTACTGGGCCCGCTCGAGCAAATAAAACCTGCATATCTGAAAAAAAACCCTGCATATCTTAATTTTCAGCAAATTATAACTTCATGAGGTCCATTCTGAGACAGTGGGGTCATGTCAGGGGTATGGCAGCAATTTTGGATTGTGGAAAGAAGCTGCTGCGGGGGGCTCTGCTTTGACTGGCACCAGGCTAACCCAACCCCCTCTGATTTACCTGATCTGTTCAGCCATGCATGGATCCAAGATTAACTGCAGCTTTTGATATCTTTCGAGGTTTATTTATGGGTCTGAAATAAAGTCAACAAATGAGCTTGTATAGCTGAGCCTGATGATGGTTTGTGGGTGTGGCTCCCACATACCCAACTTTGGCTGTTTGATTTCTTGGTAAACTTGGCCCCAAGCTGTTAGGGTCTGGCCAAAGTCACAGCAACAATTTTGGGGTAACAGAAAGCCTGAAGTCACCATTAGGCTGCTGATACAATCACCCACAGGTACAGGTTAATCTGATGGCAGCAACATACCCATGTAATTAATATTTTTAATTGAATCATATTGAGATATACGGTTACAAAGTTGTTCATGATTGGGTTTCAGTCATATACTGGTGTTCAAACACATCCATGCCTTCACCAGTGTACATTTCCCAGTTCCAGTATCCCCAGTTTCCAGTCTCTCTCTCTATCTCTCTCTTTCTCTCTCTCTCTTTCTCCTTTTGGGCCTTATGGTTTTCAATACAGATACTGAAAGATTATCAGATATATCTCTTTACCTACTTGAGCTATTTTTGAAGAAAGAGAAGATACCAACATTGCTTAAGACCCTGTAGGATATTGCTCTGATGTAATTCATTTCACCCAACCTAGGAAAATAGTCCTGAGACAAGGACACAAGGGAAATCATGCTTAGTGAAAAATTTGACACCAGTGGGAAAGTACTCTTCACCCTTTTGAAAAAATCTTAAGCAGAAGTCATAGGTTCAGATAGTTGTTGGGACAGGTGGTGTAGCAGAAGCAATCTGGTTGAAAATCATGAGGATCTTTCCATGATGAGCTAGATCAGTTCCCCAACCTTCACACCAGATCTTTCCACTTCAGCAAACCAGGATTTCTTCTTTGCCACTTGGTCAGTTTTTCTGCTCAAACATCTAGTTTAGCCACTCCTGTGGTTGGCTGGAAATACTAGAAATACCAGAAAATTCACACATACAACCTCCCCCAGACACTCTTACCTGACATCCCCAACCTTGAGTTGATATCCTCTGAACCGTGTGTTCAGGGGAAATCTCCAGAAAAATCAAACTTACTTCCTTACATTTTACAACTGTCTTCTCTGTCTCACCCCACTCCTGTCCCAACAGTGTGTCTTGTCATAGTTTCCCCAAATAAGCTACTTGTGCTTTAATTTTTTTTTGGTTAACTCAACATCTCTTTCAGAAAGAAGGGGCACAAACTAAGACAAATATTCATTGAAATATTGTGAGGCTCCTGGATTCAGCCAGTCTCTAGAAGGGAGAGAAACTCAATGTTGTGGAATGCCCAGGGCAGCCTTGGAGTGAAGACTGAGAGCTGTAGATGACTTCTGCTGCTACCACGATCTTTGTCTCTATTGCAGTTTCCTCTCTGATTGAAACGGAGGAGTAGGGGTGGCCTAGGGAAGCAAGGGTCTTAGGAAGAGGACACAGAGGATCACAAAAGGAATGGAATGGATGGGGCAGGACAGAGAAAAATAGCTCCCCCTTCAGTACACTTTTTATCTGCTTGATTAGGTCAACGGGGAGAGAGAGAGAGCAGATGGTCCTTAGTACTTCTCTGAGAGATAGTGCCTGTCAAGAGAGCCACATTTTCCATGTACAACCCAAACCTCTGCAAGTGAAAACTGGCAGTTCCTTGCTTCTCACTCGTAAAGACATGAGCACCCAAGCACTTCTCCTGAAGCAGCGAGAGACCTGGGTTTGGAGTCTCCCCTCCAGCTGTGAGGCTTCTGGCCTGGGAAGCAGATCCTCTGAACTCCCTGTGAATCTCCTGGACAGAAAGGCCTCTGCCAGCTCTTTCAACCAGTACTCCTAGGAATTCCAGTTCTGTTTGTAGTAGATATTTCCTACATGAGTTGTGTGATTAAAAATAGCAAGTAGATGATAGCATACTAAGAAATTCACTTTAATAATGTAGCAAAAGCAAATTGCCCATTTTTTTTCTGCTTAAAATACCCTGCTAATCTAGTTTGAAGAAAATGATTGCCAATGGTTGATTCCATAACCTTCCTTATGCCACTTTTCCAGGCATCCCTACCAGCATTGGATTTTTCTCTCATTATTTATTCTTTCTTTCTCGGGGAGAGAAAGGCTTTTTTTCTTCTTGGGGCAGTGGGAGTTAGTACCTGTGTTAATGTAGTTTACTTGTTGCTTCCAACTTCATTTACTATCTGTAGGAAATTTGGACTATGGCCTTCACTCAGAGCTGCCACCTGGAGGGTTGGACTTTGCTGTGGAAGCCAAGTTCTTACCTTCACTGTCTGGCTGCCAAGGCTGCATTTCTCGGGTTTGGATAAATCAAGTTGAATGTGATTCGCAGAACAGCAGGTATGGGAACTGGACTCAGTAAGAGGGAGGGAAGGTAGTCGGAATTGAGACTTTCTGGGAATACAAACTCCCAGCCTAGCAATCTTCATCACAAACGTGAGAAGGAAGGATTATCTGGAAGTCTGCAGGCTGATTTATAAACTGAGATTTGAACATAACTTTGTAGAAAGAAAATAAGGAGAAAAGGTGTACTTTTGAATATTGTTACCCTTGAACATGTCAGAACTGGGATCTAATCTAGCTCTTTGTGTGTTTCCAAACATATGAACCATGCAGTAACAACAGATGTGATTTCATCTTTTCTGTTAGATTCCTAGGGAAACAAATAATAATCTGATTAGGGGATTTTATTAGTGTGTTGCCAATGCTGCAGAGTATAAAAACTACTCACCAGTGTCATATAATCAAGTTAGTAAAATACCTTTGTTCAACTGAACATATTTTTTTTTCAATTTAAGATTTCTCCTGGGAACACTGGTGGAGGGAAGTTGACACTGAGGGAGGATTAATGCTAGAGCATTGTATGCCTGAAATGCAACTGTGTATAATTTGAGTAGATCAAGGTGACTTAATGAAAAAAAATTTTTAATTTAAGATTTTTTACTGTGCCATGACTTAGATTCATTAAGTGCTTTGCTATTAGCCTCATCTAGTTAGATTTTTGGTAATGAATAACAGTGATTATTTTGGAGTAGTGTTAATGACTTAGCATATTCATAGGGATGAAAAATATTTCATTGTAAAATCTGATCCATTGTTTTACATGAATGAGTTGTTGCTAAATTACAGTTATTAGAAATTATAAGGTATTCAAAACTCTGAGGACATATTTTCTTTATATTCAAGGAGCTGAACTAAACCGGAATTATATGGCAAGGATTTATGTTTATCACTATGACTACAGAATTTCTTTAAAAGGTGAAGTGACATGACTTACTCTCCAAATACAAATACTGAGTTCTTTAAATGACATAAATTAGAATAGTGGGGAAAACCAACCTACTAGTACCAGATAAAGCCAGGGTATATTCCTTATCTTTTTCTATTCCTTCCTCCTATCACTGAATCCACTAACCTGATATCAAGAAAGTTGTCATTTAATCAACCATGGGGATTTTCATGCAGGCAGAATATAAATGCTTGGTCTTACCAATTGCTCCTTCTGGGATCAGGAATTAGCTCATATTTTAATGGTCAAAATTACCCTACTTGTCTGTCATATATAGTTCATATACTTGTTTCCAGATTAGTAGAGTTTACTCAGAACTTGGTCATCATTAACGTACCATCTCCCACCTCTGTATTTTCTCTGAAAGGATTGGAAAATGTCACTAGCAATGGATCTTTCCAAAACTAAGTCCCAAACCTAGACTTTTCTTAACCAGCTTGTTTTCAGTCAAAACATGGTTTCAGCTGCCAGTGATTGATATTTTTAAGGATAGGAAAAACATATTTATTACCTTGAGTTCAGTAAATACTATAGTAAGCTAAAAGAACTGTAGCCACATTATTAAATTCTCAGGGTAGATGAAAAACTTCAGTGTAGAATTTACAATGTAGATTTCTGTTTTACCTCATGGACTTTGGAAATGACTTGAGGGTCCCTTCACTGTCATCTCTTGTAAAGCTATGGTGATATTTTTAGGGTGTCTTCCACCTCCTTTTATCTCAGAAGCGAGAAGAGAAACACAGGATCTATTGTGAGAGGACCTGGGTTAGCATCTCAGGTGGAGTCCCTTATAGAGGTCTCATTCGATACATCATTCAGCCTTTGGTCACCTTTAGTCTAATGAAATAAAGATAACCTCCTCTCCTTCCCAGGGTAATTGGGGAGGTTAAATGAGCACAGGACCCAGAGCTTGACAAATTTTATGTCTAAGGATAAATCTTATGAAGCTAATCTAGGGTCATTTATTTGGTGAAAACTTTCTCATGCACCTCCCATTTGGGGACAACTTGCTGCATAAAAGTCCACTTCCAACATGCATACTGAACTCATTCAGTTGAAAATGTGTCTTCTTAGTCACCTTTGATTTTCCTTTTAGCCTTTGATAAAATTTTTTGAACCATCTTTGAGTTGGATCCAACCATCCTCTACCATACATACCTCTTCCTATGGTTTGATTCTCTACTGGCTCCTAAAGGCATATGGTCTTTCCAGGATTATATGGTCATGCTCATAAAGGAATGGTCCTTCCCTGCTTGTACATGGCAGTGCACAAGAGATTCCATATCTTAACTGCTAAGAAGTTTGCAGATATGATCGCTGGTGATCAACTGAAAACATGCAATCACAAAGGTGTTGACACCTCATTTGTCGAGTAATTCGGTGGCCAGGTATTCATGATCTCCCACATAAGCAATGACATAGATTTTTCAGATTCAAATGCCAATCGCCTTGACAGGGAGGTGGAAGGGCCTGATGCATTCATCCTCAGTATTTCTTTGAAACTCACCTCTTCTGTAGTACTTTCTCAGCCTACTCCAATCAGGGCCAATTTGATCCTCTGCTCAGCCAATCTCAAGTACTCTATCTATATAGGAATCCACCAGCTTCCTAAGATTTATGCAGTTGGTCATGAGAACAGACCCTAGCTAAACCAAGCATTGAATTGTCCCTGTCTGTTTAAGCCTGTGACTTTAGCATGGCTATATACTTCAAAAGACTTTATTGGGATGCCTCATCAGCGCCAGACAGAAGGAATTCATCAAATGAAGACTGTCAGGTAGAAATATGTAGGAGTTTTTCATTTTTTTAATCAGTTAAGCATGGGGGTTAGAATCATTGTTTTGAATTATTCACTGTTTTTTAACCAAAGAAAATCACTGGATGTGGGGACCAGTATGTGGTTTTACAATTCAACACCAGCAGCAACCTCGTGATCAGGCTAAGGCTTGTGAGAAATGAAATATAGAATTTAATGGGAAGAGTTGGAGTCTAGGCTTTAACATCTGAAACTTGCATGAGAGTTCATTCCATTTCTTATCTCACCCCACCCCGTTGCTGCCATCTTGGAGGTTAATGCTTTGGGAAAAATGTTATATTAATAAAATTACACTTGTGAGGCTATTCATCAGATCTGTCCCCTTGCTAGTAGTCTTTATCTGGCATTCTGGACTTCTTAGTTTAATAATTATTGTTATATTTATGAAGAAAGTATTAAATTGTGTTGGATGATCCCTTTTGGGGGTATTTAAGCTTATACTTGGGGGGGTGGTGTTGAGACACAGTGTGCTAGAGATTTAATTGAATATGGAGAAAGGGTGGATTATGGAGGGGACAGAGAGAAAAGAAGAAAGAGTTATAGGGGCCAAGAGGGGTTCTTGATCCACTCCCAGTGGATACCCTGGCCTGGGATTTTTCCTTTCAAGGTCCAACTGACAAAATAACATGGACCGATAGATGGCATTAAAGCTCAGCTTGGTGGTGCTATCCTGGGTTCCTCTGTGTCAGGGTTAAGACGCAGAGCTGACTGAACCACTTCTGACCACACCTGTGTGTAGAGGGCATCAAGGTGAGGAGCAGCCTGGTTTTCTGGCATCAGACAAACTGGGAGAGCCAGGCTTTTCCCGGCCCTATGGTAACATGGGTTGCTCAAAGCCCCCATCTCTAAAGTGCTCGCCCCTGTGGAGTGGAGATAAACCATGCAGAAGCCTCTGGACATTCAGCATAACACCTAGGCCTCCACTGAGGTTGCTGGTAATCAGATGCCACTAGGTTCGAAGTTAGGGTTCTGAGTTATTCTCTGCTCAAATTTCTCTGGAACCCATCTTAAAAGAAGCCATGGTATGTTTGTCACTCAATGCCTCTTTTTCAGACCACAACACCCAAAAGGAGAGAGAGAACACAGGGGATTGCCCTGCCACGGAGGCAGGGGGGG
>JAOXYA010030819.1:0-12999 GCA_028565675.1 Sorex palustris
TAATGATGTAGAGCATTTTCTCATGTGCCTTTTTGCCATTCGGATTTCTTCTTTGCGAAAGTTTCTGTTCATTTCCTACTTCTAGTTACTCTTGACTGCTAAAATCGGCCTGTAATTCTTGAGTGATAAGTTAGGTGGAAGCCTGGGTTTTATTTTTTAATTAATTGTTTTTGTTTTGGGGGTCACACTGGGTGGTGCTCAGGGCTCCTGGTAGGGTTTGGGAACCATTTGGGGTGCTGTGGGTCCTACCTCAGTTGACCTTGAGCAGGGTAAGTGCCCTACCCACTGTACTATCACTCTGGAACCCTGAGTTTTATTTTATCTGCATACAGATAAGCATTTTGTCCAGGAAATTATCATATTGGGGATCACTGTCACTGTTTTCCCATTGTTCATCGATTTGCTCGAGCGGGCCCAGTAACATTGTGAGACTTTTTACTGTGTTTGGCATATCGAATATGTCATGGGTAGCTTGCCAGGTTTTGTCGTCCGGGCAAAATACTCTCAGTAGCTTGCCGGGCTTTCCAAGAGAGGCAGAGGAATCGAACTTCGGTCGATCGTGTTGGCCACGTGCAAGGCATATTGGGGGTATCTAAGACAATTCTTTTTTTTTTTTTCTTTTTGGGTCACACCTGGCAATGCACAAGGGTTACTTCTGGCTCTGCACTCAGGAATCATTCCTGGCCGTGCTCAGGGGACTATATGGGATGCTGGGAATCAAACCCGGGTCGGCCACATGCAAGGCAAACGACCTACCCTCTGTGCTACCGCTCCAGCCCCCCTAAGACAATTCTTAAAGAGTCATCAAATCATTGGAACTGAAGATAAGAAGGTATATGGTAATGAAACAAACAATATAGAATCAAAGATTTACCTTGGGTGATAGAGGCAAACATGATTCACATAATCTTTAAAAATATGCTGTTTTCCAATACCCAAAAGGAGAGAGAGTACAAGGGAATGCCCTGCCACAGAGGCAGGGTGGGGTGGGAGTGGATACTGGGATCATTGGTGGTAGAGAATGGGCACTGGTGAAGGAATGGGTGCCCGATCATTGTATGACTGAAATGTTAGCATGAAAGTTTGTAAATCTGGAACTGTACCTCACGATGATTCATTTAAAAAAAAAAAAGCTGTCTTCAGGCATGAAGCACATTTACAAAAATTATGGAGGCTTGCCCTCTTCAAACTTGTATTCTCCTTCAAACACATATCTTGCTTGCTTGTCTCTTTGTTCATTTGCTTTTTCTTTCAAGCTCATGTTCTCTCTTACACACATATTTCTTTCCTTCTCTCACACACACATCTTTCCTTTTTTTGTTTTGTTCAGTTTTTGTTTTTCTTGGGCCACACCAGGTGGTGCTCAGATATTACTCCTGGCTCTGAACTCAGGAATCACTCCTGAGTTCAGGGGACCATAGGGGATGCCAGGGATCAAATCCGATTTGGATGCATGTAAGGCAAAGGCCCTACCTGCTGTACGATCTCTCTGGCCTCACTCACATCTTTCTAAGTAACTTTCAGTCAATAAAAATTATCTTTTTTCACTAAAATAAAAAATTATGGAAAGTCCTTAGACTTCTAGACTAATAGTCCATTTTGTGAGAAAAGCAATATTCTCAAGGGAGTTTCTAAATAATCAATTTGCTTTTCCATTGTGCAAACAGGAGTCTTTCTGGATGGAGCATTCAGTCTAAGAATGCTTTGCATATCACCACAATACCCTTTTATACGCCCTCTTTGATGAAAAATTAAACAGATTTGAAAAGACTTCCTGCTTCATAGCTAATGAAGCAAATAGGAACAGTCAGGAAACTTGAATCAAATAGAAACTTTATACTTAAACTCCTTTACAATAAAATAATAGGTGCTTTTCAAATTTTTTATTGTGATAAAAACATGTATCGGGGAATAGTATGAAAAGAATGAAGTAGGTCTGGACATGTTGTCATGCAATATATTGTTTGATTTCTTAAAAATATTTTACAAAATAGTATGTATGTTCAAAGGTTCCAAGTTCATAAACACAAAAGCCTAAGGAGGAAATTTGCATTCAGGAGTCCTGGTTGAATCCCTGTTATGCTGAACAGACCCTCAAATCCTACCAGCTGCAATCCCTGAGCATCATGCAGAGAGTAGGCCCTGAACGCCACTGATTATTTATTTGAACATCACACCCCCCAAATGAAACAGGGGAGCAAACACATTTTAAAGACCTGGGAGCAAAACATATCAAAAATAAGAACAGCCAGGTCTAAAACAATTGGTGACAAGAACTGTTTATGTTGTTGAGAACTACTTGTGTAACCATGTAGCTGTGTACCTAAGTAGTTGAGAAGAATTACTTGCATGCTTTACATTTATGGGGCCTTAGGTTCAATTTTTGGCACCATAATTTGCTTACCTATTTTATATAACCTATTAAATCATTATGTGGTTCAAATCAAATGCTTTACTGAAAGTAGAGCTCCTCTATGTTAGTAAGCTATATGTATTTTATGAACTATGCACTGTATATGTATGTATATGTATATTTCATCACATTTGCGGGGAGGGGAGGGAGGCTTTTGGCTCTGCTCTCAGGAATCACTCCTGGTGGGATTAGGGGACCATATGGGATGTCAGGGGTCTTGAGTTGGCTGTGTGCAAGGCAACCAAGCTCTTTGTCTGCTATACTATTTCTCCAGCCCCATTACACTTTAAAAGAAAGTTTGATAGTTATATAAGTAATGTGTTTACCATGGTGTTGACATTTATGGGCTTGATGTTCACAATTACCACCCCTTACTACCATGGAAGTGCCCAAGATGTCTCCCCTGCCCCTGTGTCACCTCTTGTCCTCCTACTCCCCCCATAACACTTAAAAATGCAAAATAATAGACCTAGACAGGGAAATATATAAACATTCTAAATATATTAAACTAAGCCTGGGTGCAGCTCAGTGGTAGAGCAGGCACTTTGCATGTATGAGGCCTGAGTTCAATCCCTGGCACCACAAACAAGCATGCAAATTCTGAGAAACCAAACCAGGGCCAGGGGTGAGGGGAAGTAAAATTTTATGCTCTGTGCATCTTCATTGTTTAATTTTACAATGGAATGTAGTCATGTCTTAATGAGTAAGATTTATAAAAATAATTTGTAAAGATTGGAAAATAATGTAATGAAAAGAAAAAAAATGTGATACAATGATGATCATGGCCTGAGTTTGGACTGTATGAGATTGTAGAAAATATACTTTGGCCTTTTGGAGCCAGAGTGATTGCTGAGTGCAGAGCCAGGAGTAACCCCTGAGTATCTCCAGGTGTGGCCCCAAAACCAAAAAAAAAAAAGTAAATTACAAATTAAAAGGAAGGGAAATATACTTTGGTTTTCTAAGTGCTAAGAGTTCTAGGAACTTCTTTTGCTTTTTATGCGGTGACTGAGTGGGCTCCTGGAAGGCTCCTGAGTAGGGCAGCTGACCTTGAGAAGCTTCAAACTTTTCATCCTGTCAGGAAAGGGCAACTGGCTAGAGAGTTAATAATTAATCACGTCTTAGAGAGGAAGTCTTCATGAAATCTTGAGGGGAGATTCCTAGAACTTCCTGACTGACAAACACTTGCTCACAGGGAGGAAGGCATCCCTAGCCCTGAGGGAGCAGAAGTCCCCAGGCTTCCTTCTCTCCCTGTGTTGCCTCATGTGTCTGAATGATCCCCTCTGTTGTTTATTGTACCCTTTCTTTAATAAACTGGTGGACTTAAGTAATTGTTTTCTACGTCCTATGAGTTGCTCAATAAATTAATTGATCCCAAAGAGGATATCCTTGGAATCTGTAATCAATGACCAGAACTATAGGTTAGAAACACAGGCTCAAATATAGATTTGAGTCTGGAGTCTAAGGGGTGTGTGTGTGTGTGTGTGTGTGTGTGTGTGTGTGTGTTAGGGTTAGTTTTCGGGAAGTGAGCCCTTGACCTATGGGATCTGACACTATCTTAAAGGTAGTATCAGAACTGAGTCAAATTACTGAACATCAGCAGTTAGAATGATAGTATGGTTGGTAAGGCCTTGCACATGGCTGACCCAGGCCAACTCAGCATTTCATGAGGTCCCCTGAACACCACCAGGAGTATTTCCAGAGTGCAGAGCCAGGAGTAATACCTGAGCACCGCTGAGTGTGGCCCCAAAACCAAGAGAACAAAAAAAACAAATTATGGAACACCAGCCAGCAAAGAATTGCTTGGTGCAGGAAAAGCATATTTGGTGATCAAAAATCAGGTGTTCTGTGTTAAAAGGCAAAAACACAAAACAGAACAAAACCCACATACATACAGCTGGGTTATACACAGGGAAACACAGGGCTTTCTACAGAGAAGGTAGCCAAATTTACAAGTGCCTATTACCAGAGGTCATGGATAGGATAGTTTATTTTTCCAGGTTGCCAAGCCCAAAATCAGAGTGACAGTATGGGTGGGTTCTGGGGAGAGCTCTTTTCTTGGTTTATGGGTGATAACTGCCTGCTTGCTGTGTCCATGTGGGGAGGAAAGTGCTTTTCTATATCTTCTTCCTCTTGTAATGGTACTGAGCAATCATGAGGATTATTCCATTTGGTCCTTCTGCTCATAATTTAACTTAATGACGTGCTGGAGGCCCCACCTCCAAATACCATTCCATTAGGGATAAGGCATCAAGAGATGAGGGAGGAAGAGGTGGGGTGCAAATATTCATAGCATTCATATTTTGCTACATTTCGTTTCTTCCATCCTTTCATTTTGTTTTAAATGTGTTTAAAATAGTTGGATTAATTAATTAATTACTTTTAGCAGTTCTTAATTAAGTTGTCTCTCACTGAATTGTATAGTGTGGAGGGTGCTCGCCTTGCATGAGGCCACCCTGGATTTTGTCGCCAGCACTATGTACACTCCCTGCCAGGAGTAATCCCAGAAGAGAAAGCCATGAGTAAGCCCAGAGCACCGTTGAGTGTAACTCCTTCACCACCACCACACACAAACCCCCCAGAGTTGGATTGAAGCACAGAGTTTTTTTGTGTGTAACTTTATATCCTTTAATAAAATTTTCCTGTTGTTCTTTGAGTTTATTGTTACCATAAGACATATTCATGTAGATAGATTTAATGGGCCAAAGAGCACAGACTTTTAAATGTTTTTATGCATATTGCTGTTTGCTTTACAGGAAGTTTGAGTCAATTTTCAGTTCTGGCAGCAGTATAGTCTGTACCCTTGCCAACATTGAAAGTTATCCATTTAAAAATCATAAACAACACCATCTGATTATTATTCTAAACTTTTACTGAAGTAACATATGCACAGAAAAACGTCTGATTATCCCCAAACAAACATACAGAAAAAAGAGAATAGCTTAGCCATTCTCAGAAGACCCTCCAGCTCTCTACCACTCACTATGACCCCAAGAATAACCTTCATTCTGACTTCTACAGTAATAGATTTGTCCCCTTGTTTTCTCAATTTCATTGTGGTATTTCACTTTATAAGCACAGTATGTTGTCCTCATCCATTCTGCTACTAATGGATATTTGAATTGTTTTCCATCTGGGACTTTGTGCTTTTTTTGTATACTTTGTTTGCTATACATTTTGGGTGGGTCAAAATCTGGAATTGTTGGGCTACCAAGGATCCTATCGGCAGCTTTGTTACTCCCAGACAAGCATTTCTGAATAGTTGTGTCCAGTTAGACTCCCAGAAGGAGTATTTAAGAATTCTAGTTTCTCCAAGTTTTGGTCAACATTTGCTATTAGTCTTTTTGATTTTAGCTGTTTGATTAGGATTGTACTAATATATCATTGTACCTTTAATATGCACTTCTTAGTGAATATGAGGTTGGGTAACTTTGCATTGGACATTTGGAAATACTTTACAAAACTTTTGTAATTAGTATGATTGATTTTTTTTACCCTTTCGATTCTCATTAATTTTTGTAGCTCTTAATTAAGTTGTCTCTTACTGAATTAAAAGAGCATTTGCAAGATGGGGGGGTGGGTGGATGGGTCATACCTGGCAGTGTTCAGGGTTTACGCGTGGCTCTATGCCTTTGGGGTTGCTTATGTGGTGTTGGAGATTCAATCCGAATCAGCTGTGTACCAGGCAAGCACTCTACCTGCTGTACAACCTCACCAGACCCTATAAGTATTTTAAAAAATTCTAGGGGCTGGAGCAATAGCACAGTGGGTAAGGTGTTTGCCTTGCACGTGACCAACCCGGGTTTGATTCCCAGCATCCCATACAGTTCCCTGAGCATTGCCAGGGATAATTCCTGAGTGCAGAGCCAGGAGTAACCCCTGTGCATCGCCAGATGTGACCCCAAAAGCAAAAATAAATAAATAAATAATATTCTAGTCCTTTGTCAAATGTCTTCTACACTTCTATACTTTGGGCTGTCTTATTATTCATTAGTGATGTTTTTAAGAACAAAATATATAAATTGGCTAGGGTTAGAGAAATAGTACAAAGAGTAGAGTACTTGCCTTGCATGCATGGATCCAGCTGTGTCCCCAAACCCCTTATAGTCCCCCAAGTACTACCAGAAGTAATCGCTGAGTGCAGAACCAGGAGCATTACCAGGTGTGTTCACCCTTCCCCCATCAGAAAGATGTAACTTGGGGCTGGAGAGATAGCTCAGTAGCCAGAAGGTCACATGCCCAGACATGAGTTAAAACCCCAGAATGACATTCTCTCCCACAATCCCTGCTCCAGCACTGCCAGGAATGGCTCGAGAGAGCCCTGAATAGTTGCCAGGGGGCCCTGGTGGTCCCTGCCCCTGTGGAGCACATTATGTTATCCTAATCCTGTATCCTAACTCCCAAGCATTGAACCTCCCAGGCCAGTGGACCTAGTGTCTTCAGAAGTGGACCTGACTTTTTATGGGCCGATACCTGGCAGTGGGTCACCAGGACATGTGGTGCTGGGAACTGAACTCAGGGCTTTTTTTTTTTTTAAATTGAAGGGGCACACATGGTGATGCTCAGGGATTACTCCTGGCTCTGCATTCAGGAATCATTCTTGGCGGTGCTTGGCGGATGCAGGAGATTGAGCCTGGGGAGGCTGTATGCAAGGCATACCATACCCTGCTGTGCTATCTCTCCAGCCCCTGAACTTAGGGCTTTGTACATGCTAGTTTTATATGTAGTCTACTGCTGGAATCATCTCCCTGCACGTGACCGTAGACATTTAATAGATCCAGAGTATACATTTCCCCCTTCATGATTTCATGATTGCTGTGCTCTTTTTAAGGATCGGGGGTCATTTGAGTCATACTGGACCTTAGGCCTAACTCCTGACTGTGCTCTGGAAATACTCTGGCAGTCCTTGGGGGACCATATGTCGTGCTGGCAGTCACACTGGGATTGACTGAGGGTGAGGCAAGCATCCTAACTGCTGTCCTATATCTCCAACCTTGCTGTGTCCTCTAAACTAAATCTTTGTCTACCCCAACGTCTTGAACATCTCCTCTTCTTTAAGTTTGCATTCTTCAATGCTCAGTCAGACTGAATTTTCTTCTTTCAAAAAATTTTCTTGGACCAGAGACATAGTACAGTGGGTAGGGCACTGGCCTCACATGCAGTTCATTCCAGTTCAATTCCTCCTACCATATATGGTTCCCTGAATAAAGCCAGAAGTGATCCCTGAGCACTAGGTTTGGGTGTGGTTCCCAAACAAACAAACAGACAGACAAATAGACACAGAGAAAGAGAGACCAAAATACTTATTTTGCAGTTTGAGTCCTCATCCTGCAGCACTCAGAAGCTTTTTCCAACTCTGTGCTTGAGGGTTGCTCCTAGTGGTGCTCAGGGGAACTGGTGATGCCTGGAATCAAACCTGGGCCTCCAGCATGCGGAGAATTCTTAGGACATAGAATAATTATCCAGCACCAAAGGAAAAAAAAAGTGGGCTGGGGGTGGGGCACAGCTGGTGGTGCTCCCGGCTGGCTCCTAGCTCTGAGCTCAGGGCTGACTCCTGCTGGGTTGGAGAAAGTGATGTTTGGGATCGGGGCCAACCACATGCTAGGCAAGTACCCTACCTGCTGTACTATCATTCGAGCCATCCGTCCAGATTCTTTTGCTCTTTTGTAGCTAAATCTTCAGGTTCAAAGATTTTGTTGTTGCTGTTATTTGGGGGAAGCACACCCAGCGGTTCTCAGGATCTGCTCTTGTCACTGTGCTCGGGATGGATCCCCAGTCTCCTACATGCAAAGCATGTGCGCAACCCATTGAGCTATTCTCTATCCCTAAAGATATTTAAAAAATATCTAAGTTTTTTTTCTTACATTAGAGTGCTCCCTTTCAAACGAGTTGTTAGTTTATGCACATTGAGTTTTGCCTATTTTGAGCCTTGATTCCTCAGCCGTGGTATAATTTCATTATCAATTAAAATATTTTTGAAATTACTTTCTGTGGGATAATTTTACATAATTTTAAATCCCTTTTCAAACATTACATTGTTTATACTAGTTTATTAATTCTCTGGGTAAGTTTGTTGGGCTGGAACGATAGCATAGCGGTAGGGTGTTTGCCTTGTGCACAGCCGGCCCAGCCGACTCTGATTCAATTCTTCTGCCTCTCTTGGAGAGCCCGGCAAGATACCGAGAGTATCTCGCCCACACAGCAAAGCCTGGCAAGCTACCCATGATATATTCGATATGCCAAACACAGTAACAACAAGTCTCATGATGGAGACGTTACTGGGCCCGCTCGAGCAAATTGATGAAGAATGGGAGGACAGTGCTACAGTGCTAAGTTTGTTAATTTTTCTCTCCCCCTTTTCTATAGTACCCCCAAAATAGACCTTTAATGTTTTAGTTAGAATACTTAACATCTGGGTTGGAGAGATATTACAGGAGGTAAGGTGTTCACTTTCCATTCAGATGACCCCAGGTTGAGTCCCTGAAACCGTGAATGGTTCCCCTGAGCACTTCCCAAGGGTCACTCCTGAGCACTAAGCCAAGACTAACCCCTAGCACTTCTGGGTATGCCCCCCTCCAAAAAAAATAAAAGAATAAAAGAACTTTCAAAACATGCAAGTTAACTTTTGAGACTGGCTTACATTTTCCTCCAATATTTAGTCTTTGATTCTAGAATTTATTTTTATACCACTTCATCACTTATTCAAAGTGAGGTCTCCCTGAAGATATAAACTATATCTATATCTATAGATATAGATATATCTATGACACGATCTCTATGTAATAGACTCCACAATAATGAAAATGTGGATATTATTTGATTGGTGTTTGGCTACAGACCCATCTCTTTGTCAGATGTCAGCAACTGGTAAAACTAAAAAGATGACTCAGGATGGCAGCTGGCACTATCAGAAATGCCAACCATGTATCTGAGGGTTGGGGCTTTGAGCCAATGATATCAGCTTGCCCCCTGGAGGGAGGGAGGAAAGGAGGACAGTCATGTGTTCATTAGTCAATAAAAACTGCAAACACTGAAGTTCAAGTGAGCTCCCCTGGCTGGGGCTATTCTGCACTATTCTGCGATCTTGTTACACATCATAAGCCATGAGGGTCACATGTCCTGATTGCAAGGCAAGGACAAAGCAAACTTTTTATCTGTGACCATCCCAGACCTTGTCCTATGAGCCCTGATTGCTATAAAATATAATAGTCTTTTTTACTATGATGAAAGTATGGTTGTAAATCTAGCATATTCCTGAGTTTGAAAGGTCCAGTGAGTTATCAGATCTAAGGGGCTAACTGTAGTTTCCAAATTTACAGCCTGTAGGTCCAAGTGGAGGTCCTGGAAACCCCACACATGTGATTGGGGTCTTGTAGTAAGTCCATTTGGTTGAGAATTTTGCCCTTCACCTATGAAGTTTGGTTTAATTCTGAGCATTGGAAATTGTGCACATCAAGGTTATAAATGTTAATTTGCCTGGCCCTTCCATATCCCTATAAATGATCACTGCTTCAATATTGAATCCACAGAGAGAAAGATTATTCTGTATTGGGTCAAAATATTTTACCTTGATATTTTGCACTATAAATGTTTCTAAATGTCTTTCTCAGAAACGTTATTTTAAAAAAAACTATGTGTTTTCTTTTTTATTTTTTTTTCGCTTTTTTGGGTCACACTCGGAGATGCACAGGAGTTACTCCTGATTCATGCACTCAGGAATTACTCTGACGGTGCTTGGGGGACCATATAGGATGCTGGAAATTGAACTCGTATTGGCCACGTGCAAGGCAAACACCCTACCTGCTGTGCTATTGCTCCAGCCCCTGTATGTGTTTTCTGAGAATGATTACTTCATCTTAATAAAGGACTCAACATATATATATATTTTGCTTTTTGGTTCACACCCAGTGATGCACAAGGGTTACTCCTGGCTCTGCACTCAGGAATTACTACTGGCGGTGCTTGGGGGACCATATAGGATGCTGGAAATTGAACTCGTATTGGCCACGTGAAAGGCAAACACCCTACCTACTGTGCTATCTCTCCAGCCCCATAGGCTCAACTTCTTTGTGATTTTATTTTGTTTTGGGCCTGCACCCAGGGCTTAATCCTGGAGCCACAGCCACACTCAGGGATCTCTCCTGGGGGCCATATTGGGGATTGAACCTGGGTCAACCACTTGCAAGGCAAGCACATTTCGTGCGGTACTATCTTTCCCTTCCTTCACTGTTTCCACAGCCAGCAGGATTGTTTTTATTTTGGGGTCAAAAACTGGTAGTGTTCAGGATTTATTCCTGGTTCTGCATTAAGGGATCACCCCCAGTGATGCTCACCCCCAGTGATGCTCAGGGCACCATATGGAGTGCTGGAATCAAACCTGGGTTGGCTACATGCAAAGCCACTGCCTGCCCACTGCACTATTGCACCCACCCCACTGTGATAAATTCTTTCATCTGCCCACGTCTCCATTCCCTGCTAGCCCTTAAGGAAACCCCAATACCCTTACTGTAGTCATATGCTGATTTTCACAGAAACTTATATAATGTCATAGTCCAATGTTACTGCAAAAAAAGGAGATTATTCTAGGGGCCAGATCCATAGTACAGCAGGTAGGGCTTTTGCCTTGCATGTGACTGACCCAGGTTCAACTCCCCACATCCCATATGTTCCCCCAAGCACTACCAGGAGTAATTCCTGAATGCAGAACCAGGAGTAATCCTTTAGCATCTCTGGGTGTGGTTCAAAGACCAAAAAGTGAAAAAGGAAGAGGAGAGGAGGAGGAGGAGGTGAAAGGGAGGAGTAGGAAAAGAGAGGGAGGAGAGAATATTCTAGATGTCCACCACACTGTTGCCCCACCCAGGAGGGCCGTTCTGCTGGGGCAGCTCTGCTTTAGCCCCAGCCTGCCTGGTCACACATGACTCAGTTCAGTTCCCAGACTACCCAGTGGCCCTGATGTGCTCTGACATAAAAACAAGTGTTGGCGCAGGATCTCTCTGTCTCTTGGGAATGGGAACTGGGAAATGCCAAGAAAACAAGATCTGACTGTCGGGTGAAGCTGCTTGTGTGGTGGGGCTGGTGCTGCCGTGGACAGGAACCCAGGGCTGAGGAGTGAGAGGAAAGCAGAGGACGCTGGGGTGAAGCAAAGCCAAAGAAAAGAGAAAAAGAGAGAGACCTACCCTAAAAGTGTGTTATCCAAGTTTCAAAAGGGGCCAGAGATACAGTCCAGCAGGCTGAGTGTTGGCCTTGCACACAACTGACCATTCAACCCTGGGCACACCACAGGGTCTCTTGAGAGCCTCCAGGAGTGATCTCTGAGCAGAGCTGGGAGTAAGTCCTGAGCGCCACTGGGTGTGGCCGAGAAATCAACAACCAGGAAAAAGGAAAAAGAAAAATTAAAGAAACAGCTGAATTTAGAACACAAAGTGGGGGCTGCTTTATTGGAAAAGAGAACGCTTATTTATACATCAGAAATGTGTCTAAGCAGCCCAGACTACAGAACAAGCTTAAAAAAAAAAAAAACAGAAAGGAAAAAGGTAGGTGTGGAGGTCTGTTTTGACGCTGAGTTAGAATGACATAACAATTTATAGGAATTGTTTCCTAGGAAAAATCCTATATGTGAGCAGGGAGCACACACCCTCCCACCCGGAGAGGAGAGGAGACGGTGGGAAGCCTCGTGGGACTTGTCAGTGTGGTGGGGAGGACCAAGGGGACTGTCAGGGGCTCCATGGAGCAGCCGCCATGACCTGTCCTGTCCAGCCAGAGGCCTGTGCTCCCTTATCAGCGAGAAGATATTTGTGACACTGTCTTCGTCCAATCAAAGCTGAGGAATGTACCAGTGCGGCTGTTCCCAGAGCGGGCTGGTCACATGCTCCAAACGACAAGCCTGTCTGATTTTGCACTTACGCAGGGAGAGAGAGTCTTTCTAAACTGGGGTGAGGGGGAGTCAGGGAACAGAGTTGAGAAGGTTCTGATTATTTGGTTCCAGTCAGGGAAGAGATGAGTGGGGAGGAAGGAGAACGGGAAGAGGAGGCAGAAAATAGGAGAAATGGCAGGGTGGGGAGACAAGAAGGCTGCAGGGACTGCCCCACCTCCTCCCCTTTGCTCCCCCCCCCAACACACACACACACACACACACACACACACACACACACACACACACACACCGGACAGAGCAAACACCGCAGGTAGGAGGTGCCTGTTTCCGCCTGACTGCCCAGCCTGTCCAGGTAACCTCCCCAAACGGTTTTGTTTTTTTTTCTTAGTCACATGAGCAGAATTCTTTTCTTCACCCAGAAGTGAGAATTTTTCCTGTCCTGTGTCGGAGCAAATCTCTCTGCTCCCATTTTTGTCCCAGAAGCCAAGCATACCTGGGCTTGGTTTTTTGTCTCCACAGCATTTCCTGACCAGATTAGGAGTTAGAGATAGGCACTGGTGCCCCAGTTCTGTCATCCTGGTGGGTGCCCAAGATGCAGCCGGCACCCCTACATTCCCTGGTTCTGCTGGCTCACTCCTGCCCTAAGGCTGTGTGACTCCCACCCTCCCCCCACCTCACCCCACCCGCCCCTCTGGCCTGTCCATCCCTGCCCCTG
>JAOXYA010030829.1:0-12998 GCA_028565675.1 Sorex palustris
AGGCCCAAAGGTAGAGAGAGATTATGGGGAATCATGTCTGCAATGAAGGCAGGGGGATGGTGGAAAAGGGGGGAGGGGGTATACTGGAGACATTGGTGGTGGGGTATGTGAACTGGTGGAGGGATGGGTGTTTAATCATTGTGTGATTGTAACCCAAACATGAAAGCTTGTAACTACCTCACGGTGATTCAATAAAATTTTTTTTAAAAATTGCCAACCTCCTATAAAACACCACTCCGCTGGCTTCCCAAGTCATAAGGAGTAAATTCCAAACTCAGTACCAGTGTGTGTTGTCTCCTGGTCTAGATTAGCTCTTCCAGAATTCTCTGCTCACCGAATTTGACTGCTGTCTCATCTTCCTTTGGGTCCTGGAAGTAAGACTTCCTGGTCTGTGCCCTTATAGTCCTCTTGGCCTAGAATTATCTCCCCTCCATGCTTGCCTGCTTTCTCTCCTTACACAGATCACTATGGAAAACTCAAATTATGCCCCTCCCCAGATGTAAGTTGGATGTCTATCACACACTCCTGTTTTCTTCATCTCCTGTTTCCGTATCTGAAATTGATCTTCTCTTTATTTCATTTTTGCATTATTATCTGTCTCCTTCTTCTATAACATAAATTCAGGAAGCCAGATAGCTTGTCTGTTTGATCCATTGGAACCTCCCTGGTGCCCAGCTGATATGAAGTGCTTAATAAATAATAAATCAATGATAAACCAGAAATGAATGTTGCCCAGTTTTAATTCTGAAATTCCAGATAAATCAAAATAACATTTATGGACATAATAGTTTTCTCCTTTACATATAAAAAATTTCAAGTGCTGGATGAGGTGTGTGAAACTTCTGATGTAAATGTGTAAAGGTGAGTATGAAACTAGGAGGTATTTATTTGACATGAAATCCATACAAGAGTGTAGAGATGCATATACATGTGACCTGTATCAATGGAGAGAGATTGTATGGCTTCAGGGTTGCAGGCACTGCTGAGTAATGCTATGTCGGGAGGGAGGGGTGATGAAGAATGTTATATAGACACACAGTTTTATTTTAACAAATAAATAGAGAGGGAGAGAGGAGAGAGAGGGAGAGAGAAAGAGGAGAGAGGGAGAGAGAGAGAGAGAGAGAGAGGGAGAGAAAGACAGAGAGAGAGAGAGAGGTGGAAATAGTCCAGTACAGTGTGAGTTAGGAAACCTACCAAGTTTCAAAACTTCCAATTGTCGGCGCCAGAGCGATAGTACAGCGGGTAGGGCATTTGCCTTGCACCCTGCCGACGAGGGTTTAATCCCTGGAATCCCATATGGTCACCCAAGCACTGCCAGGACTAATTCCTCAGCGTAGAGTCAAGAGTAAGCCCTGAGCATTGCTGGGTGTTATCCAAAAAAAGCAAAAACAAAACAAACAGACAAAAAAAAAAAAACCTTGCAATTGTCCATAGAAAGGACTAAGCCTCTTAGTTGCCTTCATTTACTCTGTCTTGCTGTGATCTCCATCTAAAATGCATAAACTCAAACTAGAAAACAGTGGGGTGATGGCGCCTCCAGTGGAGGAGCTGAGAACAGCAGTCACTGTCTGAGCAGGATCGTGAGACCAAAACCCAAACCTCCAGAGAAGCCTTGAGACCCTGAAGAACTCTAAATTCCTCTCTGCCTGATTTACCCGGTTAATTAGAGCCCAAAGATTAGGACATGTGGACCCCAACAGTGAGCTTTGAGGAGTGGGGGAGGGGAGGGCAGGAGGAAACTGCTTGACAAAGCGTTGGGCTGACTTCACTCAGCCACTGGCAGAAAAGAAAAGGGTGTGTAAGGTTCCAAGCAGGGCAAAAAGGGCAGTCAGAACATTCAAATAAAAAAAAGGCAACCAGTGTTGGTGTGGACATGGGGGAAAAGGGAGGCTCTTTCACTGTTGGTGAGAATGCAGATTGGTCCAGCCTTTTTGCAAAACAATATGGCCATTTCTTCAAAAACTAGAAACTGAGTTTTCATATGACCCTGCAATACCACTTCTGGGTATATATCCAGAGGGTGCAAAAAAGCACAGTAGAAATGACATCTGCACTGATCATTGCAGTTCATTGCAGCACTGCTCACAATAGCCAGAATTGGGAAACAACCCGAGTGACCAAGGACTGACGGCTGGCTGAAGAAACTTTGGTACATCTACAGAATGGAATATTATGTGGTTGTTAGGAGAGATGAAGTCATAAAATTTGTTTAGAAGTTGATAGACATGGAGAGTATCATGCTAAGTAAAATGAGTCAGAAAGCGAGGGAAAGAAGGATTGCTCTCATTTGTGGAATATAGAATAACATAATATGAGACTGACACTCAAAGACAGTAGACACAATGGCCAGGAATCTTGCCCCATAGTTAGAAGCTTGTCTCATGAGCTGGGGGAAAAGGCCATTGGAATAGAGAAGGGATCACTAAGACAATGATGGTTAAAGGAATCATTTGGGATGGGAGATGTGTGCTGAAAGCAGATAAATGACCAAATGTGATAGTCTCTCAGTATCTCTATTGTAAACCATAAATTAGCCAAAAAGTGGAAAGACAGAGTATGGGGGAAATTAGGCAGGCGGAGGATTGTAAAGGGGGGGGGGGTTATACAGGGAATATTGATGGTGGAGAATGTGCACTGGTGGAGGGATGGGTGTTCGATCATTGTGTGACTGAAACTCAAGCATGAAAGCATTGTAACTGTATCTCACAGTGATTCAATTTAGCACGGTCCTCCCATTCATCGATTTGCTCGATGCAGGCACCAGTAACATCTCACAACAAATTGTGAGACTGTTGTTACAGTTTTTGGCATATCGAATATGTCACAGGTAGCTTGCCAGGCTTTGCTGTGCAGGTGAAATACTCTCAGTAACTTGTCGGGCTCTCCTAGAGGGGCAGAGGAATTGAACCTAGGGCTCAATTAAAAAAAAAAAGTGGTTTCACCGCACTGCTCCCTCGGTCCCAGCTGTGCAGAGCCAGAACTCCACTTTCAGAGGCCCTGGGACCACGACACAGACAACTGTAGAGCTCAACCCCAACCTCCTCCATGCCCACCCCCCGCATTTGGCCATGACATCACAGAGCTTGCCTAAAATTTCAGAGGTTAGCTTTCTCATCTGCAGCTATGCATCCATGGCCACTTTTCCCATGCAGTTGCTGGGAGAACTGAATAAAATGAAGATGCTTCTGTTAAGAACTTGGTAGAAGACATCTGTTTCATCATTATATCTAAGAGCTCAAAGTGCAGCCTTGAACCAACTCCTTTGACTCTTACACTTTTGCTTCTTAGTGTTTGGTCTTTGTCTCTCAGGACCACTGTTTTGGGAAATGCCTTTTTCCCTTCAGACTCCATAATGCTTCTCTAGGTAGGACTTGGAGCTTTCAGTTGCTCTCTCCCCATCTCCTTATGGGGCTATATAAATCCATGATGGCAGGCACCGTCTGTCAGACTCACCCTCACAGTGAGTCTGTGATTGACGTGGGATGCAGCAAACTTTCATTTGACTCTTGACTTAAATATTTCTCAACAGTTGCTGAATGAATGTCTGGAAGTGTGGTCATCACAACCATCACCAGAGTGATAAATGAAGAGTGAGAGGAAGATAGGAACCCCATATGGTAGGAACAAGACCACCCATTCACACCCTTGAATGTAGAAACTTTTAAGTACCTTTTCTCATGTGTTGGTGAGGAAGCAGAGGAAAAGGAACTCTTGAATTGTCATGGTGAGAATGTAAATTGATGCAAAGTTTCCGAAAAAAATGGTTTGGAGACACCTTTAAAGAAAAGTGAAACATAAAATCACCCATGATCCAGCAACACATGTTCCAAATTATATGAAAAAAAAGTGAATTTACACAAAGTACATAAAAACATTCATTTGGAAGGATATTTGCATCCTGTGACTCACAACAGCATTTTTTCATGATAGTCAAATCATGGAATCGACCAAAATGCCCACCACCAATGAGGATGGATAAAGAAGCTATGGTCTATATGTTCAATGGAATAAAGTTCTGCCATTTATAAAGCTGGGATGGCTAGATTTGAGGTGAGTGGGCTCAGTGTAATAAAGATACAAAAGACAATTACCAGATCTGTGTGACTATGGATTACTAAAGCTAACAAATTGGCATAGAACAACACAACTAATTCCTAGTGAGAACTATGGTGACCACAGAAGAGAAAAAAGGGTGGGTGGGAGAAGTGAGTGGTGGGTGGGAGAAGTGAGAGAAGCAGTCTTTGTGGTGATGAGATGTCTTTGGAACCTAGTTTGGGGGTATAGGTGAAAATTATACACATACAGAAGGGTTTAGTAACACTCAGAGTTCTACAGCATTTGAAAATTATTTGTAAGTCAATATAATGTCAAAGAAAAGTAGCCTTTCTAAAAGGATATTTTATTCTTTGGGAGCAGGAATGGATTTCAGCAGAAAGAATGTGGTAGAAATCATGCTAAGAATGTCAGTTGCCAACCCCCATGATTCCATGCAAGTTGAATGCACCATGCCTCAGTTCCCTCAGGATTTAATAGGAAGGATTGAGCAACCCACAGGTGTTGTAAGGACTAATGTTTACAAAAATAATTTCAAATTTATTTCTAAGTGAGAGTAATTCTTTGTACAGAAAACTTAACAGGAAATCCCAGGACACTGTTGATTTGTTGGTCAGCACATTGATTTCTTGGAACTTTATTTCTAAATGAGGGTAGCTCTTTATAAAGCAAGCATGATAGGAAATCCCAAGACACTACTTACCAGTTGATCAATCCCTGATCCTTTCCTTCTAAGGAAAAATATTTTGATCATATGTTTTGATCATGGGCTGGAGCGATAGCACAGCGGGTAGGGCATTTGCCTTACATAAGCCAACATGGTCGACCCGAGTTCGATTCCTCTGCCCGTCTCGGAGAGCCTGGCAAGCTACTGAGAGTATCTCGCCCACATGGAAAAGCCTGGCAAGCTACCTGTGATGTATTCAATATGCCAAACACAGTAACAATTGTCACAATGAAGATGTTTACTGGGCCCGCTCCAGCAAATCGATGAACAGTGGAGGACAGTGACAGTGACAGTTTTGATCATATTTTGAAACATATTAAAAACATATTTTAGTAAATGATTTATAGCACTGTATAACACTGTCCTCTCGTTGTTCATTGATTTATTCAAGCAGGCACCAGTAACGTCTCCATTGTGAGACTTGTTACTGTTTCTGGCATATTGAATACGTCACAGTTAGCTTTCCAGGCTTTGCCGTAGGGGTGCGAAACTCTTGGTAGCTTGCCGGGCTCTCTGAGAGGAGCAGAGGAATCAAACCGGGGTTGGCATGGGTAGGCTGCATACAAGGCAAGCTCCCTACTTGCTGTGCTATTGCTCCAGCCCAAATTAATTATAACAAGCAAAATAAAATAAATTATTGAGAGCAGGCTTAAGAAGTGGTCGGGAAAATTGGAAATAATGGTGGTGGGAAAGTGCAATGGTGGTGGGATTCGTGTTGAAGTATTGAATACCTGTAACAAATTAGCATAAAAACTTTGCAAAAAGAAATGAATAAAATGACAAAACAATGTAGCACTGTCCTCCTGTTGTTCATTGATTTGCTCCAGCAGGCCCAGTAAGGTCTCCATAGTGAGACTTGTTGTTACTGTGTTTGGCATATTGAATACGTCACAGGGAGCTTGCCAGGCTTTGCCGTGCAGGTGAGATACTCTCAGTAGCTTGCTGGGCTCTTCAAGAGGGGAGAAAGAATCGAACCCAGCTAGGCCAGGCCAGCCATGCACAAGGCAAATGCCCTACCGCTGTGCTATTGCTCAATAAAGTAAAATAAACTCCATGTACCATTTTGATCAGCAGGGGAAAACATGACAAATGGTCATAAGCTGTTTCCAAAGTTACTTTGTACAGTTAAAAAAAAATCAGTGCTAAATCCCTGCAGTTCCTTTTACAGAAGCTAAGTAGGGAGCAGGACAACCCAGCAAAGTTTCCAGGCTTTCCAGGAACTTGATCTCTGCTCACTGCTCCTCAAAGGGCTTTGTTGCAGAAAGCTAGAGAACCAGCTTCACTTCAGCATACTCCAGACACTGATACTGCTGGTACTGACACTTATGCTCTCTTCAGAGAGCCACAACCCCAAGGGTTCTCAGATTCGAAGTGAAAATGGAACTGCTTAAGATTCAAAGTGGAAATGGGACTTCAAGTACTAGAGTCTATGGTCCTTATCAGTTTCACAAGACCAAAATCCCATGGGTGACGGTGAAGGTAGGGCCCTCTCATCAATGGACAAGCATCACTTGGATTCTCTGCTAGCCTTACCATAAAAAGAAATTGTGTGCAAGGTGGGAGAAAGAGAAGGATGTGGAGGAAACCAAGACTGAGTGATGGTCAAGGGAAGCGAAGTGTGTCTTGCTCTTTAAAGACTAAGCCTTGCTTCTTCCCTGTGCAGAGCTGCCGACCCTCATGCACCAGGTTATCAGAGTGACCACTGGCAGCTGGAAACCTCATTTAGCCCTGTGGCTCATTGAATAGAGAGTAGGGGAGCTGAGGCAGGAAGAAACTGCTACAGTCTCTGCCAGGGAGCTGGAATTTGGAAGCAAAAGAACGATTCATATTCTCTAGATGCCGGTATCTTTGACATGTGGGCAAAATAATAGCTGCCAGCTGCTGTTGTGGGTACTTAAATTCAGGACTTGCTGGGGTCAGGTTGGAAGAGCATTGAAGGTAGAGAGAGCCACGTTGCAGATAAATTAGAAGTGAGACTGAGAGATGCTCAGGGTTCAGATGCCAGTGGTCTGCATGGGCAAGCTGCACAGGGAATATTCCCAGCTTCCAGCTTCCCAGATTGTTTAAGCTCTCTTCTGTTCTTTACCAGGTATAAATCTGCTTCAAGCAACAGATAAAACTGAGTGCCTCTGAATACCGTCTTTACAGGGCAGGTGCTCTGGAGAGGTCAGATGAAGAATGTGCAAGACAGAGGAATAGTTCACTATATAGCCGGGGCTGTCAGCCCACATGACCTGCAGGGCCCTGGACTCCCCATAATCTCCCCAAATATTCTTCTGCAAAACTAAACAGAACAGAAACCTACAACTCCTTCAGATGAGCCATTTTTCTATCTCACACATTCTAGATGCTGAAAGGTTACAGCGTAGGTACATAGTTGGATTCTCCTATAATGATAGAAAAAGACAAGTTCAATGCTGATTCTTGTTCCAGAAATCATAGTAGTCACTCTTCACGCACCTCAGCAAGTATTATCATTCTTCAAATCTCTCTCATCTAATTACCAAATAGACGGTAAATTTCTGAGAATCTGCATTTCTCTTTTAAATAATCTTTATTCAAAAAAGAAACTTAGCAGTGATGTACACAGAGTAGATTCTTAAGCAGATAAAATACTTTAATATATGGAGACTAGTATTAAGGATAAGACAGCAACCCAACTCAATGTCAAAAGAAAGTTTTATCTACTTTTAAAATTGCCAAAGAGCTGAGATGCCCTCAATAATTTCCCAGATCTAAGTGACTGTCCCAGATCTTGGGTGTTTTTTCAGGCATTTCCCTGCCTTTGTCACTATCATCAGTCATTTCTTAATACAACAGGGAGAACCATCTTGTTAAAAATGCAAGCCAGATAATGCTCCTCTCCTAGTGAACACCTCCAGTGGTTCCTGGAGCAAGACAAAATTATGACCTGCAATGATCCGTGATCAATATTCTCTCCTCACTTTTTTGACCTCACTTCCGTCATTCTTAGTCCTTCCCTGCTCATCTTGCCTCTGGGCTTCATGCTGTTTCTGGACCTGAACTAGATAAAGTTCCACTGTAGAATATTTTTCTTTGTTCATTCTTCCACCCTACTTCTACACTTGACTTTCTCCTCATTTCATTAAAACCATCTCTCATTCTGAGACAAGCCTTCTTTGAAACTTAGCATATAAGCATTTCAGATGGCAACTCCTCCCGACCCCAGCTTCCAATGCTCTTTGGAAATTGCCTTGGCTGAAAAGGAGGAAGTTTTACCAAAGTTCTGCCTCCTTCTCAGAGTACTCAGGTACTTCTTCCAACTCAGGACAGCTCTGAAGGATTATCCCATGGTTGTGGTCCCAACTGATCTACCCTAGGTCCCCTGATACATCAGAAAAGTTTTTGTCTGTTACTTTCTCTTGCTCCTGTTACCTTCTCTTCCCTTCTACAAGTGACAGTTCCAGAAACACATTGAAACAATTGTACCACATGCTCATTTCTTCTGAGAATCCACTCTGGGAAAAACGGAACATGTAATACATTTAGAGGTCCAGCCCAGTGACCAAAAGCAATTGACCTCTGTATTGTATTCCCATCCCCATCAAGTTGTAGTTTAAAGGATCTTGAATAAAATCCTCCGGCTTTGTTAGCAGGGGGAGAAATGACTTTATGACCCATTATCTTTCCTTATTGCCTAGAGCAGTCAAGAGACCTAAAGTGAACTGCAATGATTAGTTGTAAATAAGAGCACATTTCTTGCAAACAGAAACTACCTACTGCCTCTAATCCAGGTTTCCGTACAACTGACCTTATTTCTATGATGATCAGTCTTAAAAGTCACTCAAATTCCTTTGGTAGGAAATTGGCAAATTGGAACTTGACACTATTATTTCCTTTGAGAATGACTTGAGAAGTTGGTATGTTGAATGAAGAGTTTGTTTATTCTGATTGGCTAAATGAGGGGATACAAATTGCCTATCTGGTGGTCTTAGAGCTTCCTGAACATCAAGTTCTCTCTTTGAGCTTCTCAACCTCATAGAATATTTTTGTTTGAAGGCAGAGTTTCAGCACACACATGAGAAAAGATGGTACATATCTCAGAGAAAGAATAAGGGAATCTTTGGGTGGGGAGGGAACCCCATTCTAAGGGGGTATTGTGAGAGAGAGTGGGCAGCAGTCTTGTATTCTTGTAGGTTGGGGGACTGGAGTCCTCTAACCAATCTTTCACTCTCAGTCATTTTCAAAGATCCCTGGAAAAGAAAAGTAGGAAGGTAGGACAGGTGCCCTGAACTCAAGCTTTTATCTAAATGGTTGGCCTTTGAGTTTGTAAATGCTTGGAAAATGTCAGGCAGCAATTCAGAAAATCAAGTGGTTTTACCAGAAGTTGTTTTTCTCAAAAGTTGCTTTTCTCATTTTCGAGAACTAATGATTATTTTAGTTATTTCCACCTGGCTGACAGAATGACCATAGACCACTAAGACAGAAATTATTTCTTAACATTTGTCGTTTAAATCAGATTGTCTGCTTCCTCATGAAAGTTCTTTCAGAAGAGATGAAAATCCAACTCCAAAATCTTTGAGCAGTAACAGAGTTTGTATGACATTGTCTTGAGGCCACCATGTGGGTCAGGTGACATCGTACATTCAATAGTAAAATTTCTTTAAATTCTGCCATTAATCTCCCTAACCCTGAATAGTCAAGATTGTCAGTTACAAGTTTTAGAAGCTTGAATCAAACCAGAATGGAAATATAAAATTTATGCCCCATAATATATAAGAATTCCAGAGGCACACTGTTTCTACCTTGTTTGAATCCAGTCTCCAGTGGTATCATTAGGACATTGTCACTCTATCACTTTTTCTGTTTTGCTTTGAGATTAAAGGTAGCAAGACAGTGACCAACTTCTGTGGATTGGATTCTGTGGTCTTTGTAACTGTCGATTCTAGAAATGAGCAAGCACTTCCATTCCCAAGTCTCCTAGAAAATGCCCCCAGAGTTCTCCAACCCGACCATGTCAGTTTGTACTTCACCCCGATGAGGGGGCATTTACCTCACTCTAGAGACATCGACCCAATTTTGAACACATGAAATAAATTCCTTTTTATTTTATAATTGGATTTTATTTTATAAGAAAGAGGGGTTGTGAGTCCAGGAGATAGCACCATGGTTCTGTCACACATGAGTCAGACTTAGATGCTATTCCCAGACCCATCAGGTCCCCCAAGTATCTCTGGCACAGTTCTGAAGCCCCTAAGCACCACCAGGTGGGACTCTGGATTCCATTGCACTTTCAGAGCAGCTCCAGGACCCAATACTGCAAGGTCTGAGTAAGAACTACAGAGAAACTCTGGCTGGGGAGAGGGGGAGGGTGTGATGGAGGTGGTAAAATACAAAAAGAAAAGTTCAGAGAACAGAAGTAAAAAAAGAAGTATGGTAAGAAGCTTGATTTCCAAGTCATCTGCAGTTCCCGATTTCTCATACTCAGAAGAGCCTTTCTCCTACTTCAAAGTCTAGTGCAAGCTGATTCCCTCTCTGCTCTTCCTCTTCTGTTGGACCAGCTCTACTAAATGCTCCTACTCTTGATTTGTTTCTATCTGCTGCAGATGAAGAAAATTATCTGATATTTTACTCCCTGCTTTGGCTTACTTTACTAAGCATGAGTCCTCCAATTCCATCCAATTTACCATCATCTATCTGCATGACTTTGTTTTTCCCTTGTGGAATACAAAGTACTTAGGGACAGGGTGGAGGGTCATAGGAGGTCCAGGGGCAGGGATGTGAAGCAATTTTGGTCATCAATACCATAACTTAAACAATAGTGTAATCCTGTTACCTAAACTGTATTTAAAAATAGGTAAAATTCAATTGTTCTTCTATCTTATATAAGAAATAAATTGATTATACATCAAGTACTTTAAGATATTTAATTGCTTATCCAAATTAGTAAATGGGGTGGTTAGAAAATGAGAACATTTTTTAAAAAAAGAGTCCAAGATCATATTTTTTTATCTGCACATTCCCTCTCCTTTTGTGTTGACTGTTCTCTCCAACTTTTGTGTATTCAGTTTACCTTTTGCCAGGATCAACACAAAAGAGACTCAACAGCAGAACACCCAAAGACTCATTTTCCTCTAGATGGTAGAGAAGCAGAAGATATTTGGGATATTGTGTTTTAATACAATAAACCCCTAACATACCCCTAATATGTTGTTAAAATATAGAAAGTACTAAATATGAATGTGTAGAGGAAGTAAAACTGTGGAAGTATCTATATTCTTCTCTGTGTACCAAATGACATCAGTTATAAAATGGGAATATGGTGAAATTTTTCTTCTTGGAAGTTGGACAAAAATAATTTAAAATTATCTGGATCTGGTATTTCTGTCCTTTTCTGTAATTATTTTCTACTAATTCTCAATCAGAACTGAGTTTGTCATATTTCATAGGAATGCATCTTTAAAAGTGAATAATTAAATTATTGAGAAGAAAATGCTCCCCATAATGCTTAGAATTGATAAAATATAATTCTTTGGAACTGAGAAAGAGAAGAGATATAATTCTTTGAGGAAGGACTGGGATTCAGTCCTTGAGAGGTCACTGAAGGTACAGCAGGATGGTAGACCTGGAAAATCTGTTCTTCCTACTCCTACAAGAATGCTGACTGGACCTTCCGGTGGGCGTCAGTGACTGTGTTCAACCATGGAAACAAAAGGATCAGCTGCTCCTCTTCCCACCAGACATAGCCACAGAGAGAGCTTCACTGAGACCTCAGTCATTGAATGAGTAGGTTGTGCTTGAAAAGAACAAATTAGATCATCTTCACTGCAGACAGAAGTGTCCTATGATATGATGAAATAGAAGGATTTTTTTGTAACTTTCCAAACCTACCTGGTTCAGGTGGGGTTTTTTGCCATAATAATAATAATAAACTCGGGGGGGGGGACTGGAGAGCTAGCATATGGTCTCTTTTCTTGCACACAGCCAGCCCTGCCTCAAAATTTTGGCCACACATATGATTCCCTAACCTCTAGTCTTATAGCTAATAGTCCCTGAGCACAGAGATAGCAATTAACTCTGGGCATCTCCAGAAGTGGCCCATATTTGGGAAAGAAATAACTACTGATGGATCCTGTCTACTAAGGGAAGAATGTTGAGGGATAAAGTATTCACAACATGTCTTTTTTTATCTGGACACATAATACTAATCACAGAAGAAAAAAAAAAGGTCATTTCCACTATTCACAAAAGAGCAGAGAAATGTGGTCAGAGTCACATTAAGCATGTGGCAAAGTTAACCCCATACAGCTTGGAACACTTGTCCACGACCTCCCAAAACTGTCAAACTGTGGGAATAAGATCCAGGTCCCTTTCATCTTTGCTTCTCCCAGACCTTAAAGCCCCTCAGCTCATGCAGCAAAAGCTAAATCAACTCTACTGGGTACCAAATATCCACTCATGATAGTGCAAGGCTGAATGCCTGCCTTCTGGACACCTCTGGACCCCACTTCCACCCCTGGCACCATATATGGTCCCTTGAGTACCAGGAGGAGTGACCTCTGAGTACCAAGCCTGGAGAAACCCTTGTACACTGCCAAGTCTGACTCTGAAACAAACAAATAGATGAATAAATGCAGCACAATAGCAAATCTGTCAAGCGGTATTATTTTCAATTTACACAGATAAAAGCTACTGGGCAAAGATCCGAGTTGGAGCCCAGATATAACTGACTCCAATGTCCATTGTTTGCCACTTTCTCATAATGATTTTGGCATAAAATGTAGCCAGGAAGTCACCAAATTTATCAATCACAGGACACAGATTCATTTCTCACAGGAATAGGAAGCAGAAAAGTTTTGCACAGAAGGGATCAGCAGCCTGACCACCAATCCTGAGGCCACCACCCCAACCAGGGTGGCTCTGCTAAGAAACGGCACCCATGGGGGCTGTAGCAAATGCATAATAAAGGCTGGATCCACAGGGACACCTGTCATCAATGCCAGTCCCTGCTACCATGTTTCAGGATGGGGAGATCTGAACATTCATGGAAACTTGCAGGTTCCATAGAGGAACAACTAAGTTTCAAGAGGGGGCGGGGGATGGGGTGGGCATGGCAGAAGGGATCCTGCAAACATTGGTGGTGGAGAATGAGCACTGGTGGAGGGATGGGTACTGGATCATTGTATAACTGAAATGTAATCACAAAAGTTTGTAAATCTGTAACTGTATCTCACGGTGATTCATTAAACATATATAT
>JAOXYA010030848.1:0-12998 GCA_028565675.1 Sorex palustris
GTGTGTGGGTGTGTGTGTGTGTGTGTGTGTGTGATACACAGGTAATTTCTAGCTGACCTTCAGCAGAGAGCTTGATTTGTTAGTATCTTTTACCATTTGTGGAAGTTTACAATTAGCAATATTGCTATTTAATCTCTATCGGTCTAGAGCCAGAGATGTAACTCAGCATTAGAGCACTTCTCTTGAATCTGTGAGACCCAGAAATCAAACAAACAAACAAAAATTGGTGCCTTTAAAAAATACAGAAACATCAGGTATCTGAGAATGCAAAACAAAAAAACTTGTGTTCTATGGAACAGCCTCATTAAAAATAGTATGATTTTTTTTTTAGAAAAATAAGAACAGAATTATCATATACTGAAGCAAGTGCAAATATGGGTCTTGTCCAGAGCAATTAAAAACATGATTTTAGAAATAGCTGCAGTCTCATGTACTGTAGCACTGTAGCACTGTCCTCCCATTGTTCATTGATTTCCTCGAGTGGGCTCAGAAGTAGCATTATTCAAAGTAACTAAGACACATAAGCAACCTAAATGCACAATGATCAATAAGTGAGCAAAATGATCCGTATTGAAAAAAAAGGAAAATCTGATCTATGTCATTCATGGATCAAGATCAAGGATGTAATGCAAAATGGAATAAGGAGGTGACAAAAGGGACAAATAGAGATTTAAAGATATAAAGAAACTTGAAGTAGTCAAAATCACAGTGATTGAAAGTAGAATGAGTGATTTCCAGAGACTTACTTGGGGTTTTGGGGGGAATGGGGAAATTTGCTTAATGGCTATAGCAGTTTTGCAGTTAGTTTCAGAGATAGATGCATCACGATGTTTGCACAATACCAATATACTTACAGTGGACACGATTAAAATTTGCTGGCAACATTCTATTTATTTTGCAATTTTTTCAGTTATCAATCCAGTTAGCATATTTTATTTTTAGAATCTTTTATGAGTCAGATTTTCCCTTAAATAATGGAGATGCAAAACTGAATAAAATAGTCCCCACCCACTGGATCAGAACAGTATAGGGGAAGAGACAGATGCAAAAATAGGTCATTTGAAACAATGTGAGATGTCAACTAACAGAATAAGCAGAAAGGATGGAGAGTCTGAATAAATAAATAATGCAATGAGTAAACAAATTTAGCTATCTTTTTCCAGATAAGACACAATCAAAAGCAAGTAATCCAACTGCGACTTTGCTGTTTACTGTATGTGGTGGAAGAGGAGGGAGACATATTACAAAGATTACGGTACTTGCCTTGCTTGCAGTCAACTCTGGTTGGCTCTCCAGAATCACCATCACCAATGTTCCCCAAGTATTGCTAGGTGTGATGCCCAAGCACAGAGCTATGAGTAGCCCCTAATCTCTCCTAAATGTGCCTGCTCCTCCACACACACACACACACCACACACACGCACACACATACACACACATATACACACACACACCACACACAAAACCAAGCTTATCACATCTTAGAAAACTCAGATGTAGAATAGAAAGGGGCAAATCTGCATTTCATATTAAAGTGCACTACTAATGCCAATCTGTCGCTGGTGAGAAATGTGGGGAGTCAGGGAGTGGGGGGGTCACAATAGGGATAACATGACTCCCCTCTTCCCTGACTCACCATATCCTCCCGAGTGAGGTGATAAGGGTTGGGAAGATCTGCTCAGATGCAGTGCTTACCTTTGCCCAGGCTCCTCAGGTATGTCTTTTATTTTCTCAGAAAAGAAGTTTAGTAAAGGCAACTGGTAGAGAAGTCTCTTTACTTAGGCAATATGAGAGGCAATATCTGAGGGGAGAGAAAAGGGAATCACCTAAAGTCAATGAAATGAATTCTACATATTAAAGTGGGATGTAGACAAGTCTAGGATTAGAGTGTGCACTGCTTGCTTTTGCGAATTTGTTTTATGGGTTTATTTTTTCTTCCCTTTGTTATACTGACTAGAGGCTTTTGAATAGAGAATTTGTTGCTAGGGTATTGTCAGGGGATAAGACTTCGAATTTTTTGTGACTTTGTTTTTGTTTTGAGCCATGCGTCCAGTGCTTGGGGGCTACTCCAAGCTCAGTACTCTGGATAACTCCCCAAAATTCTTGAGGTTGAGGTGTGAGGTGCTAGGAATCAAACCTGAGTCCTACTCTGCTAGGCAAATGCTCCACCGCTAAGGCACATCCCTGACCCCATGATCATCTTTTTTCGTTTTTTAAAAAAATTATTTTAATTTAATGTAGGAGTCTACTGCTATTTATTCAGCCATTGATTAAGTTGATTGAATTTGGCATGAACTCCACCTCTTTTCATTCTTATCAGGGTCTTTCTTTTCTGGGACCTGGTGGATTTGAACCAACCATGGCTGTTTCTAGGGCTTGTTCCCATCTCTGCATTCAGGGATCATTCCTGCGGATGGACCTGGGGACCAAATGGGGTGGCAAGTTTGAACTGGAGTCAGTTGTGCTCAAGGCAAATGCCTCAACCACTGTATTATCTCTGCAGCTTTTGTTTCTATTGAAGTTCGCTCCTTCGTTGGAGGGGGTGCAACCTTCTCCATTTAGGGTAGATAATTATGAGTCTCACTTTTTTTGGGGGGGTCACACCCTGATGCACAGGGGTTACTTCTGGCTTTGCACTCAGTAATTACTCCTGGCAGTGCTCCGGGGGACCATGTGGGATGCTGGTAATTGAACCTGGGGTCCATCGCATGCAAAGCAAACTCCCCACCTGCTGTGCTATTGTTCCAGCTCCCATTGAGAGTCTTAATGGAACTCTATTCTTCCAATAGACCTCCAAAGGCTACCTAGTCTTCAATGACTTTTGGAGTAGTGGGGAAAGGTCCAAGACAGAATGATTTCTGATTACATCTGTGCTTTATTTCGCCCCCAAAGTTCTTGCCAAAGGTTCTCACTATCAGCTTGTCAGTCTGCCTACCAGCTTGCCTCAAATCTAAATTGTGTCACAAAGTGATTTCAGCTTTTCTAATTTAAAAGTTTAAGTGGTGCTGCATTTGAACACTTAGAGACTATTAACTCACTGAAGAACCCTTCAGTTCTCCTACCTCCACTTCAGGATGTGAATTGTTTCAAGTAGACTGAAGGAGGAAGTTGGAGGAACTAAAAACTTCTCTTCCTCAGACTGGAGAGAAAACAAAAGCCTGCAGGTTTGGCAAGGAGCTGGCCCAGAGAGAGGACAGGACTTTTCCAGGGAATAGCTACTTAGTGTCCTATCACTTGGGGGTAGGAGTGAGGGGGCAGGCTTTTGCTCTTCCTTGAATGTATAGGCCAAATTCCCATCTAAAGAGTCTGACCTTACTCTTTCATTCTTCTTGTCTGGAAAGTGCTTCTTTTTTTCCCTTCGTCAGGTAAATTCTTTGTTCAAACTGAGTACCGTTTTAGTGACAACCTCTGTGGCACTGTGTTTGTCCAAAAGATGACTTGATCACTTGCCATCTTGTTACTCATCGATTTGCTCTAGCGGGCACCAGTAAGGTCTCCATTTGTCCCTGTCATGTGTAGCCCAGTGGCATCTGCTCGTTCTAGGAACACAAACAGCCTCAAACCGATTGTTCAGGGTCTTGACGAAGTAGTCTGACCATCTCATAGGTGGGTGGCCACGTGATCTTTTGACATACTGTGGAATCCAGTCGGTAATGGCTGTAGTAGAGCGGTCGTCTCCAAATGTCATTATGCGTCCAGCCCATCTGATTTTCGACGCCTAGGCAAACAAGACAGTGTCCTGATTATTTTTTTTTTTAATTTTTATCAGTGAAACACCATGAGGTACAGTTGTAGACTTATAACATTTTGTGCCAGGCTTTACTGCATGGCGAGATACTCTCGGTAGTTTGCCGGGCTCTCCCAGAGGGGCTGAGGAATCAAACCTGGCTTGGCCAACCCGGCTGCGCACAAGGCAAATACCCTACTGCTGCACTATTGCTCCAGCCCATTTTAGGATCACTTGTTATAAAACTACATGCAAGAGGCAGGGAATTGTGTCATAATTGAGTCATACTTCCAGGTATGACCCTCGTGGTCCACGCTGGAATGTCATGAGAATTCTAGATACATATTAATTGTGGAACCTAGTCCATATAAGTAATTTTATTTGAAAACACATTGCAAGGGACCAAGGATATTGTAATAGTGAAGGGATATGACAAATAACAAACGTGAATGGGTAAAAGGAGATAGAGACAGCACAGAGGCAGAGAGAGATCTGTACTCCAGGGAGGGATCTAGAATCCATAACTTAAACTGTGCCAAAAGCTGTATTTTTATGAATATCTGGAGAATTGTATGAAAACTGTTCATACATCACTCAAGGACCCATATAGTCAGGAATTGAAACTATGTCATGTTTGCAGTATGGGTCGAACTGGTTGATCATGTGCCTGGTACATAGAAGATCCTGAATTTGATTCCCAGTTCCACAGGGCCCCTTGAATACTACTGTGTGTAACCCCGGTGGTCTCTGAGTACTTCCAGGTATGACTCTCGTGGTCCACAAACACTGCATGGATAGTGTTAATGGAACACTGAACTGTCAAGCTCTTCTCTCAGACTGAGACTCACTGACACTGCTCCCGTGTACCCCAGCACTACAAAAATAAACTACAGATGTTCAGTTCCAACAAATGCAGACAAGTAAGAATGCCACATTCCCCTTCACCTGTCATTTTCAACACAATGACAGGTTTATGAAGTTATCGTTTCATAAGAAAATCTAAATTACCACTGGAGCAACAGTACAGTGGATAAGGCACTTAATGCAGTACCGCATGTGGTCCCTTAGGCTGCCGCAAGTGACCTTTGAGTGGAAAACCAATGTAAGCCCTGAGTACTACCAGTTATGCCCCCCAATCCAAACGAAGACAAAAGAAAGGAAAGAAAAAGCCAGACTGTTAGAGGAGTAGTGTCTTCCCGAGAGAAGCAGCAGCAGACACTGGAGAAAGTGGTGTGAGAGCAGAATGCACAGTGGGTTGAAAAATGGGAATTCCACCAGTACTCTCCAGGCTTCCAGCTAGCATGCCTCTGTGTTGTCAGTGGGATGAGCACCCAGGCATGTTGGGATTGATAAAGTTTGCATAGTTTGGATAATTTTTCTCAGAATGTTAAATTAAAATTAAAGTATAAAAATTAAAGAGGGAATGCTTCCAATTATATTTTATGAGGTTAATACTATGTACTGTCTGCATTGCCTGATGCAAAAATTAGATAATGACATCACAAAAATTGAAAACTACAGAAAATCAACAACAACAAAAGTCTAGCAATGTGAATTCAATAAAACATTAAATATAACAAGACCATCTACAGTTTATTTATGGGATGCAAGAATGTGCAATCCATAGCAGATTAAATAATACAATGCACTTAATAAAATAAAAAAGTATATAATAACAGCACTAGATTTGTTAAGAAAGCACTTGATAAGATGCAGCACAACTTATGATAAAAAGTCTTGGTAAGATGGGGATGAAGTGAATATGTATAAACTAGCATCTTACACGAGAAATCCATAACTATCTTGTTAGTGATGAAAACCTGAAAGTTCTGTCTTTCAAATCAGGAAGGGAGAACAGAAATAGTACATGTGCTTGTGTTGCATGCCACCAACCTTATTAGAATTCCTGGCCCATCATAGAGTCCCCAGAACAGTGCTAGGATTGATCCCAAAGCACAGAACTGATCACTCCCAACTGTGCCCAATCCCCAACTCCTAGAAGGAGAAAAAATCAGGAACAAGACAAGACTATTGACTCTCATCAGTTCTATTTAATTTAGTGTTAGGTTCTCAAAGCTAGCCAAGGCAATTAGAAAGCAACAAAATAGAGAGAAAATGCAAAATAGAAAAGGAGTGAAATATTCAGTATTCACAATGAGATGATTATAAAAATAGAGAACTCTGAATTCTCCATCAAAAACTACTGAAATAAATTATGGGTATGGCAAAGTACTGTTTTTGTATACTGAGAGAAGCAATTTACAAAAACCGTTGCATTCCCATATGAAAACTCAAATAAGAAGAAATTGAGAAAGAACTCTTACAGTTTCATCCAAAAGAATGAAATTTAAGAACTTTTTCAAAAAAGGAGAAGTACTAATATAGCAAACACCACAAGAAATTGCTTAAGGACAGAACAGGGGCAAAGGAGAGGACTCAAAGAGAGAACTCCTTTGTATGGCTGGAGTCCCTAGTCACTACAAGTCACCCTATAAGTTTGAGCTGAGAGTGGCCTCTGAGCACCACAGGTATGGCCCAAACCAAAACAGAGAGAGAGAGAGAGAGAGAATATAATAATAAGATGGAAAGATATCCTGAATATACATATATGGGGAGAACTGGTATCATCAAAATGTCAGTTTTACCTAAAGAAATATAAATTTTTTATTCACCCCCCCCCTGAAATTTCTCCAGTGTTTATAATACACCTATGTCTATATTTATGCACAGCTTTTCTAATTACATGCTTGCAATCTGAGGATTCAATTCAGAAACTCATACGTGTGAGCAATGTACTCTATCATGGACCTGCATCCCCTGCTTCCAATAGCATTTTTTAAGAAAATAGAAAAAACATGTTCAGATTTATATGGAATCATAAAAGACCTCAGATAGCTAAGACAAACTGAGATATAAAAGGAAAAACAGAAGTATTATGTTACCAGACTTCAAAATGACAGACTTCAATCAATAGTAATAAAATGTATGGTATTAGAATCAAAAGAAATATTGAGCAATAAAATAGAATTAGACTTAGAAATAAAGGCACTCATCTCTCCCCAATCTTGATAAAGTAGATATACTTATACAATGAAGAAGGAACATTTTTTTCAACAACTGATGTTGGAAAATGGATAACCACAAGCAAAAATACGAAGCAATTACTCTCAACCGCATATGCAAAACTATTCAAAAATCATCAAAGATTTAATATTTAAATCCAAAAAATAAATCTAAGATAACCTTGATTAAATGTTCCATGATCTCACACCAGAAAAAAGAACCTAGATCAGAAAAGTTGTAAACAAGTATAGGCAGGGATAAAGAAAATAAAAAACCATCATTCACTAATCACTGTACCACTGTAATCCCGTTGTTCATCAAGCAGTCACCAGTAACGTCTCCATTCATCCTAGCCGAGATTTTTATCAAGTGCCACATTGGAGGCTCTTTCAGGGTCAGGGAAATAAGACCCATCATTTTTACTGGGTTTTGGCATATTGAATATGACACGGGGAGTTTGCCAAACTCTGCCGTGTGGGCAGGATACTTTCTGTAGCCTGCCGGGTTCTCTGAGATCAAGAACTAGACAACAAGAGGTCGTGCAGCCGCATTTACGGCCACGTGCTTCCAGGAGCATGGTTTTATAGTCTCTGGGTCTTGGCCATTGATGAGATTACACAGCGCTGGGAAGGGAGGGGGGCAGTTGGTGGGTGTAACGCCTAAGGTTCCTTCCCAATGGAAAATCAGCAGACCATACTGTTGTATAAGAAGGGATACATTCACTATCGCCCAATCTGCCTGCTGTCCATTGTCTACAAATTATTCACTCAAATCATACTGAGTAGGATCAGCAGAACACTAGACAAAGGACAATCATGTGAGCAAGCCAGATTCTGAAAAGCATTCAGCACAATCGATCATATCCACACGGTAACCAAGTTCATTGAAATTTCTCGGGAGTTCAAGATGCCGCTCTGTCTAACGTTCATTGATTTAAAGAAGGCCTTTTATTCTGTTGAGACTGAAGTGGTTCATCGAAGCCCTAGCCAAACAGGACATTCAAACTCAGTACATCAGGATCCCCCTTGAGCTGTATTACAAATTCACTACCAGGATCTCACCATTCTACAAGGAAGTGATCATTGATGTAAAGGAAGGGGTATGACAGGGAGAAACCATTTCACCGAAACTCTTCAGTGCCACCCTTGAGAAATGTCATGCGACAACTGGAATGGGAAGGAATGGGTCGGTCGGCAACTACACCACCTCCACTTTGCTGATGATATCATTCTAATAACAACAAACATCAGCCAGCTGGCATGAATGCTGGCCAACTCTGATCATGAGTGTGGAAAGGTTGGACTGCAGCTGAATCTCATGTAGACAATGTTCATGAAAAATGGACTAGTTCCTGACATTCCGTTTGCTCTCAACGGAATGAAAATCTCTGAACCCAGCAGTTATATGTACCTAGGTCAAGAACTCAACATGATAAACAACCTGGTACCTGAGCTGTACAGGAGGAAGAGAGCAGCCCAGAATGCCTTTAAGAGCATTAAAGAAGTTATTAAGAGGACAAAGAAACTTCGGCTCTGAGCACATCTTTTCGACTCCACCGTTCTTCCTGCACTAATATACATCTCAGAGACCTGGGCCTATGAAAACAGGATGAGAACGCCATTTGGAAATCGAATGAGCTATGCTGGAATAACATGTTTCACTCAAGTGAGAGAAGGAATCTGGAATTCCGACCTCCATCAATGATCAAGAATCAGGGATGCTTTCTCGTTTGCCAAGCCACTGAAAATCAGATGGGTCAGTCACATAATGTGATTTAGAGATGTTTGCTGGATGAGAGCTGTTACAGACTGGATTCCAAAGGATGTCAAAATATCTCATTGCCCCCTACCTACGAGATGGTCAGACTTCTTCATCAAGACCCTGAATGAATGGTTTGAGGCTCTTCATGATCCTGGACGTAGCAGATGCCAGTGGGCTACACTTGCATGTGATAGGGACAAATGGAGACGTCACTGGTGCCCACTCAAGCAAATGAATGAGCAATGGGGTAATAAGTGATACAAGTGATACAAGTGATGCAGCTGTTAGAAAAGATAAACTCATGAATTTATTCATAAGTCAACGGACCTGATAGTTTCATGCTAAGTGAAATGAGTGAGGAAAAAGAGGGACAGGTGTAGAATGACTGCACTCATTTGTGGAATATAAAATAACATAATATGAGACTAACATCCAAGGACAGTAGAGACAATGGCCAGGAAAATTGCTCCGTGGTTGGAAGCTTGCCTCAAAAGCTGGAAAAGAAGGTAGCTGGGACAGAGAAGGGATCACCAAGTCAATGATGATAGAAGGATCACTCAAGAGGGGAGATGTGTGCTGAAAGTAGATAAAGAACCAACCATGATGTTCTCTCAGTATCTGTATTGCAAACCAGAACGACCAAAAGTAGAGAGTAAGAAGGAAATTGTTTGCCATAAAGGCAGGGGTTGGGGTTAGGTGGGGGTGGCAGGTAGAATACTGGGGACAATAGTGGTAGAAAATGTATATTGGTGAAGGGATGGGTCTCCAATAAATTTATTACTGAAACTCAATCATGAAAGCTTCGTAACTGTATCTCACAGTGATTTCAAAAGGGGGGGGGTTAGGCAAAATAACTTAAGTATATTTTGTCATTCTCTCTTGTCTTTCTATTTTCTTATCTCTTGTTTTAAGAATAGTGACTGACCATGACATGGTACACACTATAAGCATATTTTGTGAATGAATGATAAAATACGGAAACAATGAAGATATGTATAGGCAGTATTAAATAGAAGCAGAGGAAAATTTGAGATGTAGCAAGGAGAATGACACGGAATTTAAGAACTGAGTATGCAAGGGTTGAGCAGATAGATAGATAGTCGTGTTCATCAACATGACTGGAGAGTCTGTCTTGTCTGTGCCAAGATTGGTTGTGTTTCTTGATTGGTTGTGTTCTAACATTGAAACTGCATGCTTTCCTCCCTTAACACCTCTAGGCATGACCCTGGTTGCCCCAGAGCCCCACTGTTGTGGTTTTGGCAGCCCCATGCCCCCCTCACCCCCCCACACACTATTGAGCTTAATATCATACTGACAGATCATAGTACTGAAATATCTGTACCTCATAGGCAGACTGACTATTGCATAAAGTGGATCTGGAGCTCTTGAGCATTACTTGGAAGGACTCCAATAAACAAAATAGCTAAGAATCACATCACAGATACATTTGTCCTAAAAATTCATTCTTTACACAGTGAGGAAGCAGCAAAGAATTTTCAACAACGGAGTCTGCACTTAGGTGGAAGTGGTTTGGTATTGATTTGGAAGATGGCTTTGATGCAGACCTTACCAGATTTAGGCCTTTGGTCATTGGCTTGGTTTGGAAAACAAGTGGCAAAATAATTCGTGGTATATGAATTTGGATTTTCAGACTGGAGACAACATGGAAGGCTGATGATAACCACTCTCAATACCTGCTTACCCTTACATTTGTACAGGAGGCCTTCAACTCCTACTCACAGTCTTAACATTCATCCAGAGATCTACGCCCAATTCTATCTACAGTTGAAGGTAATTAATAAGGGAGCACTGAAAACTTAAGGGACTAAAATCCAGACCAACACACTGTTATATCATAGAGTCATTTATTCTCTCCATTGGCCAGCATCTATGGTTCTGCATCAGAAGAAGCTGTAGCGTAGTGGTGTTGGTTCTGCATCTCAGGAGAAGAGTAGTGGTTACTTTGGGAGTGGATGGAATCACCCCGAGTAAATGTCAATAGACAAGGACATTTATGATCTGGAGTACAAGTTTAACTGCCACTTCCACTCACACTCCACTAACTGAAATGAACCATAAGGAAAGCACTAATATCAAATGGGCAATAAGTTTAAAGAAAAATATTTCCTGCACAATAGTGTAATGAATCTCAGTATCTTACTAAAAATTGCTGTTAGAATTCCCGCCATTCTCTTCAGCACTTTCTGCTCATGCAGCAAAAACTGTCATCCTTAGGCTTTTGTGCCTTTTTAGTTTGATCTTATGAGTCTTTAAATCTGAAAAAATAGAAGTCTCCTTTTTTTTAAAAAAAAATGAAGTTTCATATAGAATTCAATTTTTACTTTTTTTTTGGGGGGGGGGAAGGCAGTTTGAACAATACCCAGTGATGCTCAGGGGCTATTCGTGGCTCTGTGCTCAGAAGTAAGAGTATGTGGTGCAGGGTATTCCAGTCAGTCAGCAGGACGTAAGACAAGTGCATCAACCCCTGCATTATCTCTGTAATCCTGAAGAGATTTAACTTGTTTTCTCCTTTTCCCACCGTTGGGATATCTGAAGTGCCCTAGAGATACAAGCAAATAACTGTCTAGGGACAGTTTCAGCTGGGTTCTAAGGAATATTTGTTTTGGGATTTTACCATGTTTGCAATTATGGCCTGAAATTATATGATTTTGAAATAAATAGGCATTTAAAACAAAATTCACAATAATTTCATAATAATAATGACTACATGGTAATGTTCTATCTCCAGTACTGCATATGGCCCTCTGAACACTGCCTAATGTGATCCCTGAACATAGAGCCGGGAATAAATGCCAAGAATTCAAACTTAAACAAAAAGAGAATAAATTTTAGGAGTTAAGGAGAACTCAAAGGACAGGAGAAAATACTTTGCATTCTGGAGATCTGGGCTCAATTTCTGCCATTAAATGGTTTCTCCCTTGTTAACAGCACTACTGGATGTGGCCAAAGTCAAAACAAAAACAAAAAAGAGAGAAAAATAAAAAGAGTAAAATAGAATAAGATAATAAGACTAAAAGGTATAATTACCATACTATTCGGTAATAATGAAATCTTCTCATCTGAAGCGTAACTATAATTCACTTAAAAAAATTGGTGTTTGGGCCATACCTGGCAATGCTCAGGTTTTACTTTTGCTATGTACCCAGGGATAAAACATTGGATACAAAGATCATATTTTTCCATTAAAAAATAAAACATAGGACCAGAGAGGTTGTACAGGGGTTTAAGCTCTTGCCTTGCATGTGGTCAACACTGGTTTTGTGCCTGGTACTACATAGATTCCCTGAGCACAACCATTTTCGTGCCTGGTACTACATAGATTACCTGAGCACAATGTTTTATGTGCCACACCCAGATGTTTTTAGGGTTGACTTAAGGCTTTAGACTCAGGAGTGACCCAAAGTGTGCCTGGGAGACCATCTGAGGTGTATGGGGATCTAACTCTGGTTGGTTGCATGCAAGACCTTACACCCTGTACTATCTCTCTAGCCTGGATATGTATTTTGTTTGGGAACTTTTTTTTATTATTATTATTAGTGACCACCAGGGAAATTGCTGGAGCAATAGCACAGCAGTAAGGTTTTTGCCTTGCGCGTGGCTGGCCTGGCTGAGCCAGGTTCGATTCCTCTGCCCCTCTTGAAGAACCCAGCAAGCTACCGAGAGTATCTCGCCCACACAGCAAGGCCTAGCAAGCTCCCTGTGGCGTATTAGATATGCCAAACACAGTAACAAGTATCACAATGGAGATGTTACTGGGCCCGCTCAAGCAAATTGATGAACAATGGGAGGACAGTGACAGGACAGTGACAGATTATTAGTGAATCACTGTGAGGTACAGTTATATACTTACAAACTTTCGTGTTTGCATTTTAGTCATACAATAGTTGAGTACCCATCCCTCCACCAGTGCCCATTCTCCACCAGCAATGATCCCAGTATCCCTCCCCCCCACCCCCCCCGCCTCTGTGGAAGGGCATTCCCTTTTGTTCTCTCTCTCCTTTTGGGTGTTTTGTTTTGCATTAGAGTGGCCATTGTGTTTGGTCTATAGTCTACTTTCAGCCTTTCAGCACTCATCTTCCAACCTTAGTAGGTCTTCCCAACACCCTTTACTTGGTGTTCCCTTCTTTATCTGAGCTGCCTTCCCTCCCCCACCCCCCAGCATGTGAGGCTGGCTTCCAAGCCATGGGGCAAACCTGTTAGTCCTTATCTTGACTGTCCTTTGCTGTTAGTCTTCTGTTATGTTACTTTATATTCCACAGATGAGGGCAATATTCCTATGTCTGTCCCTCTCTTTCTGACTCATTTCACTTAACATGGTACTTTCCATGTTCATTCACTTATATGCAAATTTCATGACTTCATCTTTTCCAACAGGTGCATAGTATTCCACTGTGTAGATGTACCAAAGTTTCTTTAACAAGTCATC
>JAOXYA010030855.1:0-12997 GCA_028565675.1 Sorex palustris
GAGTAGACAGGATAAGAATGGAAGCGGAAGTGAGTTGGGAGGACGTGAGTCCACCGGAAGTTCTTTGGGAGGTCATGCCGCCCCCCGCCCTCGGACCCCGTCCCCGCCCCGCTCCGCCGGGGAACTCCACGGCCGCCGCCGCCGCGCGCACCCCGGGCCGCGCTCCCCGCCCACGGCGCCCGGCGCGGCCCAAAACGTCCGGAGTCCGGGGGCGGCGAGGGGGAGCGGGACTCGGACGCGCCCCCGCCGCGCGCCTGCGGGCCCACTGCTCGGAGGCGGAGACTGAGGGCCCCAGCGCGGCAGGGACGGGCCGAGAGCGCCTCCTAGAGACCTCGGGCCCCCGTTTTTTCTTTTCTTTTCTTTTACTTTTTTACTCTTCCCCTTCCTCCAGGGCCCAAAGAGGATGGGTTAGCCAGCCTCGGATTCCTCGGGACGCGCTCCCACTCTCTTGCGACACACTTCCGGCGTATGCCCACGTCTCCTTGCTGCCCAGGTTCTCCGGGCCGCCCTGGGAAGGGCTGGGATTTCTTTTTTCTTTTGTTTTTTAGGCCACACCCAAGTTGTGCGCAGGGCTTACTTCTAGCTCTGCGCTCAGGGATCACTCCTGGCGGGGCTGGGGGCAGGGGAGGCGTGTGTCGTGCCAGGATTGGGACCCCGGCTGGCTGCATGCAAGGCCAGTGCCCTCCCCGCTGTCCTGCCTTTGGGGCTGGGATTTCTCGGGTGCCTGCCTGGAACCCCAAGCTCGGGGGCCAAAGCAGAGTGCACCCCTCCTGGGGTGGGACACTTCCCTGGGGAGCCCAAGGTGGTTCTCACCCACCTGGCCCAACACCCAAGGCCACTCGAGGTTCTCTCCACACCCACGGCCTTCCCAGAAGTGCCCCAAGAGGAAGTCATGTGTCCTTGAGATGCCCCCGTGTCTACTTTGAAATCTCCATCAGGGTTGGGCCCCACAGCAGGTTTCAGCCTGCCTCTCCTTTTTTTTGTGGAGGGGGCTTCAGCTGGTGGGGCCGGTTGTTTCTGCTCTTGAATGCAACTCTTGGGTTGGAGCGATAGCACAGCGGGTAGGGCGTTTGCCTTGCTTGCGGCTGACCTGGGTTCGATTCCCAGCGTCCCATATGGTCCCCTGAGCACCGCCAGGAGTAACTCCTGAGTGAAGAGCCAGGAGTAACCCCTGTGCATCACTGGGTGTGACCCAAAAAAAGCAAAAAAGTAAAAAAAAAATAAAACTCTCAGCCCCTTTTTTGGATCCGCCGAGCTCAGCTCTGACACTTGAAGAGCTGCTGGACTCTTATCAGCCATGCTTCAGTGCTCTTGGCTGGCCCCACCCTGCCTGAATGCCACCCCTCCTCCAGGCCCGAGGGCTGGGGGTTTCATTCCTGATGTTGAAAAAATGAACTTAGAGACGCTCACCGCTCACCCAGAGCCACACAGCGGGCATTACAGCCAGTCCCGCCTGCTCCTGGACGTCCATCCCTGAAGCCTTTATTGCCAGGCTACGGATTCCTCCGCCCCTCTCGGAGAGCCCAGCAAGCTACCGAGAGTTATCTCGCTCCCACGGCAGAGCCTGGCAAGCTCCCCGTGATGTATTCGAGATGCCAAACACAGTAACAAGTCTCACTATGGAGACGTTATTGGGCGCACTCGAGCAAATCGATGAACAACGGGAGGACAGTGCTACAGTGCAGAGTCGCACCTCGTGGGGAGCCAGGCACGGGGGCGATGGCGGCACAGCCAGGCAGGTGCTTTTCGTAAGATCGAAGCTCTGGGGTTCCAAGAGCCCAATGCAACCCCCTGGAGAAGCTTCTAGGACAGTGGTTTTCAGCTACTGGGAAGTCTGCAGGTGTGGTCGGGTTGGAAACCACTGCCCTGCCACCAGTGTTCTAAGTACCAGTCCAGGTCTAAGAAGGCTGCAGAACACTGTTCTGGAAGGGGATAGGGCTGAACTGTGTCTCACAGGTGAGGCAAGAAGCAGGGAGGCAAGAGGAGAGACAAGACTGAGGGGCTTCTGGGCAGATAGGGCAGAGGACAAGACCAGGAGATGAGGCATGTGGGGGTGATCAGTGCTGTGTGCCAGAGCCAGTGGGCAGGAGGGCTGGGGTAGGACCGAAGGGTGGGGTGCAAACCGAGTCCAGGGCCTAGAGTATTGCTTGGCAGTGAAAAATGTGGGTGCCTGGGAGCCCCTTTGAAGGCTCAGTGAAGGATGGGGTGCAGGAAGTGATGGCGGTTGGGGGAGCCCAATGGGGAGGTAAGGGCAGGCGGCAGAAGCCGGGCAGGACTAAGCTCAGAGGGGGAACAGGTGTGTGGACGGAATCAGACAGAACAGGGTCTGCGGGGGTCTGGGCCTGAGGCCTTAGAATCCGTGGCCGCTGTTCCATCGACTCCTCTCAGCTGTTCCTGTGGGGGCCCAGCTGAGGTGGTTTACGCAATAGGAAGAGTGGACGCCACGGCCAGCATGCCGGCATCAAAGGGCAGGAAATGCTCCTGGCGCCTCTGGGGAGCCGGGCCTGGACAAGGGCCGGGCGAGGGTGCCCGTGTGCTGTATTCTCTCTGTGGCCTGCTCTCCCATCGACAGCGGCTGTCCGCAGGTTCCACCCGTGGGGATCAGGGGCGCCCTTCACCGTCTCAGGGGGCGTCTGCTTGTGCACCTCTGCGGGGCCAGCAGAGCGAGGTCTTGGGGCCCAGCCCCCACTCACTGCAGACCCTAGAAGGGGGATATGGGGAACTGCAGTCACTGAGGATATAGCAGGTAGGAATAGAACCATCTCCAGCCGGGATAGCTCAGAGCAAGGTCTCATGCCGCCGACTTCCTGTGGAGACCCACCAGTGGCCACGGGTATTTTCTGGACCTTTGGGGAGCCCATGACTACTCCTGCCAGTGGCCACCTCTTATAAGAGGAGGGGAGCCACACTCTACAGTGCTGAGGGGCTGCACCCAGCTCTGTGCTTGGTCTCTGCCGTGTTGGTCAAACTGGGGCCTGCACACACCTATCGATTCTCTCCGGCCCCACCATCCTTCACAGCTGCAGAAAGGACACAGCAAGTTACTCTCCTCTGCCCACAGCGGTCAGCCTGCAGAAGTCCCTGCCCCCGGAGTCTCCAGGCCCAGGCCCCTGCTCTCGGCCAACAGGTTGCAAAGGTCAGCCAGTGAGATGGTACAGTGGTCACTGCTAGAGCCCCTGGTCCACCTGGGTCTGATCCCCAGAACTACCAGAGCCCCGCCAGGAGTGATTCCGGAGTACAGAGTCAAGACTAAGCCCTGAGCACCACTGACTGGTGTCCCCCCAGACAACAACAACATCAACAACAACAGAAGATATCGGAAAGGAAATAGCAGCTTATGGAATGTGGAAATCTTGTCCTTTCTTGGGTTTTCTTCAATAAAGACTCAAGTCGAGAAAGCCAAAAATAAAATGAGAGTCAGGTTTCCGGATTCCAAACCCAGAGCTTTGTCACCCCCGTCCATTCGGCCTGTCCTGCCCACCCCCAAAAGCACTTCCTGTAACTCGGGCCCTCCCTGCAGGCTGGGAGGTTGACCCCATGGGGTCCCCTGTCTGCCTCTGACCCCTTTCCCTTTGCTCCAGCCTCTCTGCCGACCTCTCCCCTAAACTCTCTCTAGTAGAGATTCCCTGGAGACTCGGCACCTCCAGAGCACTCTAACGGCTATTTCCACGGGGGATTGGCCACTCGCTCCAAGAAGGAAGTCGTAACTCTGCTTCCAGCCAGCCAGAGGAGTTTGGACCCACTGGGAAGCCGCTGGCCCTCTCGAGACGGGGCCGCAGCCCAGCCCACTGTCCTTAGCTGTTTCCCAACTTCCAACCAACAGGCCACGTGCCTTCAAATCCCAACTCAGCACATTCCCGTCTCTGGTCAATCTTCTGCTGAATTTTCCACCCTCTGAGTGCTAGGATTGACCCTGCAGGATTTGAATTGGGATCATCTGAAATGGGTGCCCCCAAAACAAAATGAGCCCCCACCTCGTCCCCTCCCAAGTCTAGGTCTGCATTCCCCAGAGTGAGCGATACCAGCCCCTGAGAGCCCCCGGAATGATGCAGGGTAGGGTAGAACCCGAGGGTTCATTTTGGGGACACTTATGTTGTCTTCCTTTAAGGATGGTAGAAATCTCGGGTGAGGGGGGCAATGAGTGACTTCTTTCTGAAAAAAGGGCTGTAGGCTAACTTCGTTTGCGGGACCTCTGGTCTAGAGGGTGATCCTAGGAGGCAATGGTCATGTGGGCGCTTTCGTGTGACCCCTCAGTGGGTGGGAGCACAGGTAACTGAGCACCAGCAGGCCTCGTTCAGTGCTAACCCAGTTCTCAGCAGCAGCGGCAGCAGCAGCAAGGTTCTCTCCCCTGCCCCGAAGAGAGAGAACCAGGAGGAGGGGGGCCCACAGAAGAGGGTCTCTGGATGCCCCAATCTGCTTCCATCTCAGAGGGACCCAGGAGCAGAAGGCTCCTTCCTTCCATGCCAGAGACTCAGGCCCCTGGGCCTAGGTCATGGCGGGGTGGCCGGAAGCCATCTCTGCTCTGGTCTTACTCCCGACCCCCAGTTCTGTAATAATCAACTCAAACCCCCGAGGAGAGGTCGTCACTCTCCGCCCGCCTCCTCAGCAGCTGTCCCCAGGCCCCCGGGCACTCTGTCTGTTCACACTGGAGGCTCTGTGCTGTGCGGGGTCTCTGTCCTGTCCCGGGTGTCACGGAGGAGACCCACACGGAGACTGTCTCCGCGGGCTGCTGGGTGCATAAAGCATCGACTATTTCACTCTTCTCTCTCTCTCTCTCTCTCTCTCTCTCTCTTTCTCTCTCTCTCTCTAAGACCCCCCCACCCCCCGCCCTCGGCAAAGACTGATGAAACAAGTATTACTGAAAGACACACAAGGTCCTGGGCAGACTGAGGCTGGATGAAGCAGAAGGATGATGTGGCTTCTGAACTAAATCTTTTGTGATAAAAATATCTAAGACATGAAACTGACCAGTTATGAGGCTGGAGCAATAGCACAGCAGGTAGGGCTTTTGCCATGCATGCGGCTGACCCGGGTTCAATTCCCAGCATCCCACATGGTCCCCTGAGCACCGCCAAGAGTAATTCCTGAGTGCAGAGCCAGAAGTAACCCCTGAGCATCACCGGGTGTGACCCCAAAAGAAAAAAAGCTGGTCACTTACGAGGATAGAATCCCATGGCATTGAGCAAACTCGCACCATGCAGACCTCACCACATCCCTCTCCAGAACCTTCATTATCCCTCTCACACCTGAAACTCAGAAGCTATCAAGGAACAAAGCCCAGCTGGGGAGATGCTTCCAGGACTTCTCAGGCAGAAGCCCCCATTCAGCGCCCTGGACAACGTGGTCGCCAGCATCATGTCCAGAGCACCGCCATGTGTGACTCAAAAAATGAAAAATAAAAGGAAAGAAAATCCCCATTTCCTGATCCCGCAGCCCCCAGGAACCACTATTCTGCTTTCTGTATTTATGAACTTGATGCTCCTAGATAGTTGGTGGTCTTGGGCTCACACAGAATCAGCCTTTAGTTGCCAGGTTTGCTTCACACTTACCATCACATCTTTCAAGTCCAGCTATAGGATTGCATGGAACTTCCTCCCATTTCAAGGCAGATAATAGTTCATTGTACTGTTTTATTGATCTACCATGGGCATTTGGGTTTTTCCCAAATGTTCATTGGGAATTAGGAGTATGGGCTACTGGAAATAGTAGTGTGAGGAGCAGTCGTGGATATAATTCCATCTACAGTCCCAAGGGCTATGGATGAGAGGTGTCATGGCTGAACCGTGCGGTTATTCTATTCCTGCATTTTGAGGAACCACCTAACTCTTTCTAGTTTCCATTCTCACAATCCACGCAAGAGGATGGCAGGGGGATGGCTTTCCCCAGAGCCACACTGACTCTGATTTTCCTGTCACTGTCACTGTCACTGTCCTCCCGTTGTTCATCAATTTTGCTCGAGCGGGCCCAGTAACATTGTGAGACTTGTTACTGTGTTTGGCATACCGAATACATCATGGGTAGCTTGCCATACCATAGCCTGGGGTAGCTTGCACCAACATAGCTTGCTGGGCTCTCCGAGAGGGGCGGAGGAATCGAACTCAAGTTGGCCATGTTGGCTGTGTGCAAGGAAAACCTACCCGCTGTGCTATTGCTCCAGCCCCCGATTTTCCTACTTTGTTTTGAAGAATCTGAAAGACTTTTTGTTACATCAAGTTAGCATTTCATACACCTGCCATCTGAGTGTTCTTTATTCATTATATTTATTTTGGTTTGGGAAGCCAGACCCAGTGAAACTCAGGGCTACTCCTGCCTCTGTGTTCACGGGGCCACGTCACGTAATACCATGTAACACCTGGACTCCTACACGCACGACGCATGTTCCCGCGGCAGGCTCTGTCTCGAGTCCCTTTACCTGTGTGTTTTAATACTGCTTGGCGAGCAATGCTGTGAGGCTTGGTGGACAACCTCCTGAGGCTCCTCCCCAAGGACACAAAGGCTGGAAGCTCGAGGCATAATTGTTCATTCACTATGCAGCTGGCCAGTCCTCTGAGGTTGTGCATTTGAAGTACTCCTGAACTTAAAACACAACCCAAGGGCTGAAGTGATCGTTGGTAGGGCATTTGCCTAACATGTGGCCAACCCGGGTTTGATTCCCAGCACCCCATATGGTCCTCTGTGCACCAACAGGAGTAACTCCTGAGTGCAGAGCCAGGAGTACCCCCTGTGTATCACTGGGTGTGACCCAAAAAGCAAAAAAAAATACAAAACAAGAGCAACCCATATTTGAGTTAAAGGAAGCAAACCAAGGTGAGAAGGATGGGAGAGAGTAGAGGGGCTGGAGGAGGTGCCAGGCCTACCACAGCTGGCCAGCAGGGTCACTGGACTGCACGGATTGGACACTGTCACCGCAGGAAGCTGCCTGAGTCTGGTCTGGCCAACAGGCCTGGAACTATTCAGTTGATGCCTGTCTATGTCCTGACAATCTTCCCAGGAGGAAGAGCAAACAAAGGCGACTCCCCAAGTTCAAGGCTGCAGGGCTGGCATCTGAGTTCTTGCGATGGAACCCTGACTCTGGGCCGGAGAAGGCTGCCCAGGGTCCCCCTATGAGCCCAGGCTTCCTCTCGGTGGCCATCCTCAGCGCCTGGGGCCATGGGTGAGCGGGGCTGTACCAACATTGCCCCCGCCCACAGCTCTGCAGGGCTGACTGGCACCCTCGTACCCTGTCCATGCTGTAAAAGGCCGTCCCCACCCGGTGCTTGCTTCAGAGGGTGCGGGCCAACCTCCCTAATCACCCCCCCTTTTCCTCCTGAACCCACACATGCTGCCTTCACCTCAAGTTCTTGGTTGGGGTCTTCTCTCTGGTGCATTGGGATGAGGAGGACATCTGTGTCCATCTTCCCACCAGAATCAGATGGGATATTCAGGGGACAAACGTGTCCTCCTTCAGCTTCTCCTCACTGCTCTTAAGCATGTTCTTCAGCGCAGCCCCTGGGTCCTCCATCTCCTCACTCTGTGGAGATGACTGTAGCCATGAGTGGTGGTGGGGGGGTCTCACTGGTGCTTGAGGACCTGTCCATGGTGTTTCCCGGGTGGGGTTGCCCTCCAGAATCTGCTGGTCAGACCCAGTTTTAGTTACAGAGCTGGGGCAGTGGGGGTGTCACGCCCTTTAGTTGAGGCTGCAAATCACTTACCCTGTCAGGATCACAGACCGAATTGCTGTCAGACTCACTCTCAGGGCATGCAGGTGGGACTGGGGGATCAAACTCATGGCCTCATGCTTGCAAGGCAGGAAGAAGCTTTAGACACGGGACCACCCCAGCCCTTGCCCTGATTTCGAACCTTTCCACATAGAACAGCTAGAAGTTTCTGAAAACTTAGCAGCGAAAGCTGTGGCCTGATCTGAAGCACAAGGGACAGGAAGATGCTGGTGCAAAATAGTAGGGGTCTCTGGCTTCCCAACATGGCTGCCATCCAGCTGCTGCCCCTGGGCTTCAGGGGGTTTTGCTTGGGAGGGTGGGTGTTGGGAGAGCCATAGCCCAGTGCCCTGCTCAGTTCTGCTCCAAACTCGCCCCATTGCCAGTTCAGGGACCAGAGTCTTGATCTTAGATTCCTGTCCTTCATTGGTTTTCGCTGACTCACCTTCGACTGATACCTTCATCATTTCTCAGATGAGGCTCAGGCAGAATTGCAGCCGGACCAGAGACCACCGCCCAGAGGCACCTCCCAGACCCCAGACCCGGGAGAGGCATCAGCTCTTCTAACAATGGCAGGCAGAGAGCCCTTCTGCCTGCCTGCTTCTGGAATGTTCTTCTGCACCCAGCAGAGTCCTGGCTGGTCCTTCCTCCACCAGCAAGACCTCTCACACGCACTTCTGCAGGGGATTCCTCACAGCCCCTAACTTCCAAAAACACTGGCCAGTTATGAACAGAAAATAATGACTGTCTTCTGATCTCTTATCACTCCGACTAGACTCAGAGACCCAGCCACCAGCCCAACCCCGAGAAGCCACCCTCTTTTCTGCAGGGGGTGCCAATCCGCTGGGCTCCCCTGGGGACTCGGGAGCTTGTCTGAGTACCAGCCAGGCAGAAGAGCTCAGCCACTTCAGCACACTCCATCTGTCACTCCTGCTTCTTCAAACTCTCCCTCCTGGCTTCCAAAGCCCGTGGCTGGGGCTGGCATGCTCAGGAAACTCCTGCCAGTTCCTCATGGATCTTTTTTGGCCCTTTTAAGAGTGCCTCACGCTGAGACATCCTGGCACTGAATAAGTGTCCACAATGGCATATGCTGCCCGAGCCCATGTGCTGCTTGTGCCCATGTGGCTGAGCACATGTGGTGTTTGAGCATGTGTGTCACCTGCAGCTCTCCCCTTGAGATGTGTACTTTCCTATCTAATGCTGGGATGTGTATAGGGGCTTCTCCGCCTTTGGGGAAGCCCGCACCCTCTCTTGAGAGTGTTACTCTCCACTCTCTCCCACTTTCTCTTCCTCTTCCCCTTCAAAAACTCCAAATAAAATCTATTTTTACTTCAAAAAAAAAAGTCTCCACAAAATAGGCACTGTCCACAGGAGTGTCTACTGTATGCATGGTGTCAGGGACTTTGTAGGGCAATGAAATTGGGCACAAAGCCAACAAAGGGTTTATAGTCTGTGAAAATTACTGTACAGAAACCCTATTTCAAGGTGCCCACAATCAGTAAACTACAAGTCCCAACATGCCTTGCTTTCCAACAGGAAGTAACGGTGCTTTTCTGCACCTGCAGAAGGAGAAGGATGTCTCCACTCAGCAGCAAGAGTAGCAAATAAAAGTAGACAAGGGAGTGCTGACTTTAGATATGAGTGGAAAGCACATTTGTCTCACCGTGACTATACTTGCTAAATTTTTCATTGATGAACTAAATCATTGATTTTAAAAAGGGGGGGAGGTGATGGGAAGAAAACTGGAGACACTGGTGCTGGGAAACGTACACTGGTGTTGGATGGATGTTGGAACACTATATGACTGTGACCTATTCACGAACAGTTTTGTGAGGCTCTATCTTACAGTGATTCAGTAAAAAAAAATTAAAGTATTTTTTTTATATATACAGGGGCCACATTAAGTGGTACTTAAAGGTTTCAGTGGTACCAGGAATTGAACTTAGGACCTTGCCCAGGTTGGGCGTGTGCTTTGTCACTTCAACCATATTCCCAGCCCCAAATATTGTTTGTTTTGTGTGTGTGTGTGTGTGTGTGTGAAGTCACACAAGCCTAAAAGGGAGGCAGAAACTGCAGATCTACAGGTTAATGCTAACAACCCTGGCACTACAGGAACAAGAATGAAATGGGTGAAGATAATAATGCACTCGTGCTCTGATTGCAGGAACTGTTTATGCCAAGGCAGTAAATGTTAGAACTGTTTTAGGAACCTTGACCTGTGTTCCTGCTGGTCTTCTACCTACAGGACAGCCAGCTTCAGAACTGTCCTAGGAAGGAAAATGCACCCAAGCCTCATTATTCAAGAGATCAGCAGACCCGATGATCTCAGGGTCCCATCCTGTTTACCCTAAAAGTCACCTCCTGTGTTTCAAGATAGAGACAAGATAAAAGTCTTCAGCCCCTCCTTCTACCCATGCAAGAATGTTCTGAAACAAAAGGTTAGGGAGAAAGATCTGAGATGATTCCTACCACTGAGAACTCCAGACAGCAATAAAGCCTTTCCTTTCTCGCAAAAGCCCGTGTCCCAGTTAGGATTTCTGGAAGTTTCGCTCCAAGACCAGAAACTTCACCCTTTCTTGGCAAAAGAGACAGACTCAGTAAGCAGTGATTTTGGAATGCTAACTGATAGAGGGATTATCTGGGGACCTTGTGAACACTGAGATGCTGATTCAGGAGGCCTGGGGTCAGATTCTGTGTTTCTGAGGAGCTCCCAGGCAATGGTTAGGCTGCACATCAGGGACCACAAGTGAAGGAGCCAAGTCTGGGAGAAATGACTTTTTCTCACAGTCAGCAAATCGGAGGAAGCCCCATTTCCTCTCCTCTGCCGATGGCTGCCGATGACCTTGACATCTGATGGCGTTCACAGCAATGAATGTAGAACATTGCTTCTGGGTAAACTCTGGAACAAGATCTTCAAGGTGATCTGGGCCCCCCCATCAGCCTCTGAATTTTCGGAACACAGACTTACAGGAGAGCTAGCTGCAGAGTTCCTGCTGGGTGGCACAGTGAGGTTTGCTTTTCTTTGACAGTTCAAAGGAGGGAAGAGGAGAAGGAAGTGACGGGAATGCAGCTTCCAACCTTCCCGTCTGAATGTCTCAGGTAGCCACGGTCTCTCCTGGCAGAAACAACGGAGGGAGCGTCCACGGGAATCACTGGCCCCGGAGCAGGGCAGAGCATTTGAAACCTGGCCACTACAATCATACAGTATCAGGGGATCTTGTTTGGTCATTTGATTAGAATTCTTCGTGTAATTCAAGTAGTGTTTATGGAATGTCCCAGAGCAGAAAGGACTGGAGTGTGGGTCCGGAGCCAAGAACAGGCAGGTCCTAGAAACTCAGGAACAACAGCCCTTCCCCCCTTTCCCCCCTCAGCCTTCCAAGCAGTGTTGGGTCTGGGGAGGGGCTCAGGGGAGAGTTATGGGGGGAAGCTCCTCCCAATGATTCTCAGCCAACCCAGCTAGTGTTCAATGTGAAGAGCTGAAAATACTGTTTTGCCCAGACCCAGGAGTGTTGGGGTTACCTCCCCGACAACCCTGCTGGGCTTAGGTCCACCCATTCTGCGGTGTTCTGGGGGACTTTGCATGAAACCAGGGTCAGCCGCATACCAGGCACACACCTTCACTATTTCTCTGGATCCAACAATTCTTTGGTTGTTATTCTTTTTTTTTCTTTCTTTCTTTCTGGGTCACACTCAGTAATGCTCAGGGGTTACTCCTGGCTCTGAACTTCATGAATACATGGTAAGAATGAAAGAGCACAGAAAAAGCTCAGCACAGAAGCTGGTGTTGGGTGACTTCGGAGTCTAGGGGGTTACCAATTGCACCGGAAGACGGCCAGAGGAACAAGGCAGAAGAAAAAATGAAGAGCTGAGAAAATTGTTTCTCACTGCATGTCATTTGCACACCAGAAAATCTGACCCCTTCACTTTTGGCCATCGGTGTCCATGCTCTCTGCCTACGTTCATTCCCATACCTGGGAAAATGCCAGTAGCTACTTCCTCTCTGGCCGGAGCTCGGGAAATGGGCTGGCCTTGCTCCTGACTTCACCTTGGCAACCTCCTGCCCCCCATCATCCCATCTGCCACCCAAACCTGGCTGAACTCGCTCTTCTCTAAATCCAGGGAATCTTTCGCCACTATGGAAACTTTTTGTTTTATTTATTGAAACAATAAAAATAAAGCTTCAGTGACGATTTTCCAGATTATGTTTCTTTCTCTGTCATTCAGTGTGCTTTTTATCCTTATGCTGAATTCCACATAATGGGTATCATTTTTATAATCATTCTCCCATGCGGCAGGAATGCTTGGATGATAACGAGATTTCAACGGAATATCCAAACAACAAAGTTACATGGGGTTACCTTCCTTCCTCCCCTAGGGCTCCTCTGCCAGGGATCCTGGTCCATGAGACTCTCAGCCATGTTGGCAGTGAGGACACAGGGCAACAGCCGCGGCCTTGTCCGGGTGCTTCCTAAACCAGGACTCATCTTATGAGTCCTCTCTTGCCACTGGGGGTCACAGACAGCATCACGGAAGTGTGAATTCTGGACCATTCTGGCATGTTCTGGGCCTTTCTCTTTCTTCTTTGTACAGGGGTTTTCCTGGGACCTGGAGATGTCTCAAAGGATTAAAGTGTGTGCTTTGCCTGGGTTCCATCCTTATCATGCTGTGAGCAGCCTCTTAGAAGGTGTGGCCCAACCTCCTCCTCCCCCCCTCATAAAATGTGAAAAAAAAATTTAACTGAAAGAATGTCAATACCATATAAATCACCCATTTATAGCATGAAATCAAATGGCTTTTAGTATATTAATTTATTTAACATCCTAAAATTCCAATTTTTTTTAGCTTTTTGGGTCACACCCGGTGATACACAGGGGTCACTCCTGGCTCATGCAGTCAGGAATTACTCCTAGTGGCTCGGGGAACCATATGGGATGCTGGGAATCAAACCCGGGTCGGCTGCATGCAAGGCAAATGCCCTACCCTCTGTGCTATCGCTCCAACCCCCTACAATTCTATTTTAGGACACCTTTATCACCCAAAATGAAAGCCAGTCAGCAGCACCCTCTGCCCCCCAGGATCCCAGCTCCAACACCCACAAATTCATTTTAGAAACTTTTTTTATGGAATCACTGTGAGATAGACCATCACAAAGCTGTTCGTGATTAAATTTTAGTCATACAGTATTCCAACACCCATCCCTCCACCAGTGCACATTTCCCAGCATCAGTGTCCCCAGGTCCTCCAGATACCCTCCACCCCCCACCCCCCACCCCTGCCTGCCTCTATGGCTCTATGGCAGGTGC
>JAOXYA010030874.1:0-12997 GCA_028565675.1 Sorex palustris
ACCTTCAATATTTCGAGACCATTTCCACCATTACCTGCCGGAAAGGTAATGCTAGCCAATGTGTTTTGTATTGCTTGTTATGGACATAATATAATGTCACATGGCTGCACATTCTAGGAATTCTAAAATTTTAATAATTAGGGTCTGAAGAGATCGCTGCAGCAAGTTGCTCGAGTTAGAGATTCGTTTGTGTGTCTCTGGATGATGACCATGTGGGATCTTAAGTTGACGGTGGTTGGATGTGGAGTCATCTCAGAGTCCCATCGGGACAGGGGGAAGGAGAAGGGAGGACCACTCCTCCACTGTCCTGTCAGGCCTGGCGTTTGCCGCCACTGCCACTCGTACCTGGAGCTTGTCACTGACTTCTAGAAAATGGTGGCCGCCGGAGTCCTAAAGGGCAGGTGAAGGGATGGCACCTGCCCCCAACTGGAGCAGCCCAGCAGAAATGGCCTATTGTAAAGTCCAGGGTCATCTCTGCAGCAAGTTGCTCGGTTCCGAGATTCATTTGTGTGTCTCTGGATCATAACTGTGTGGGAGCTTAAGTTGACCGTGGCCAGATGTGATGTCATTTCAGAGTCCCATTGGGTGGGGGAAGAAGGGCCTGTCATTGGGGCTTCTAGAGGGCAGACGGAGGTACAGCACCAAAAACTGGTCTTTAGTAGGAAACTTACCGTTACCATAGTAGGGGAGAAGAGGAAAGTTTGGTCCAGGGTAGGGCAATAAGATGGGGGTGGGGGGGGGAGGAGGAGACATTGGGACAGTGGTGGAAGGAAGCTAACACTCTGCTGGAGGCTGTGGTGCTAAAGTGTTTTGTTCATGAAGCCCTACCATTAACAATATTGTAAATGATGATGCCTAAAATTAAATAAATTTTAAAAAGGGGCCGGAATGATAGTACAGTAGGTAGAGCATTTACCTTGCTTGCAGTGAATCCGGGTTTGATCCTCAACATCCCTTATAGTTCCCTGAGAAAAACCAGGAGTAATTCCTGAATGCAGAATAAGGAGTAACCCCTGGGCACTGCCAGGTATGTCCCCCAAACAGACAAAACTAAATAATAATAATTTTAAAAATTTGCAATAATTTGTTTTTGTTTTTGAGAGTGAAAGGCCTCCCAAGCAGTGCCTGGGGGAGTCTTGGGCCACTCCCAGTGATTCTTGGCCAATAGATCTGGTGGTTCAGTGCTAGGTCTAAAGAGGTAGTGCTACTTTGGCCCTGGGGGCCCAGGGACCACCAGGGTCACTGGCAGCTATGCTCAGAGTCCTCCAGGGCTCTACCCAGTGATGCTTCAGAGACATATGGTGCCAGGGTTTGAATCCTGGCTGAGTACATTGAGGCATAAGCCCTAATTCTTGTACCCCTGCAATGGTTTTATTGAGATATAATTCAATAAAATTCAATAAAAATGACACAAAATTCATCCTTTTACAGTACATATCTCAAGTTTTAAAAAAATTCAGAGTTGTACAACCATCACCACTATCTAATTTTAGAACATTTCATTACTGCCAAAAGAAACCCAGATCCATTAGCAGTCATTCTAAATTGCTCCCTCTTTCTTGCCCTTGTCAACCACTAACCTAGTTTAGTCCCTATAGATGGTCTATTCTGAACATTTCAAGTAAGTGGAATCACCTGATATGTGGTCTTTGTGGTAACTTAGACTTAGCATGTGTTCATATTTCATCCATATGTGCCATGCCATTTAACGCCCTCTCCCCAGCACCTTTGGTGTGTGTGGGAGGGCAGACCCAGTGATCTCAGAGGTTAATCCTGGCTCTGCACTCAGGAATTTCTTCTGGTGGTTCTTAGGGAACCATATGGGATGCCCAGGATCAAACTCGAGTCAGCCATGTGCAAGGAAATACCCTACCTGTAGTACTAGTGCTCTAGTCACTAACATTTAATCCCTTTATATGGCTGCATAACATGCATAACATTGCTTATGTGAACATCCACTGACAGGCATTGAAGTGTTTCCAATTTTTTACTATTTGTGTTTTCTTTGTTTTTTTGAGGAGACACATCCAGCGGTGTTCAGGGCTTACTCCTGTCTCTGTGCTCAGGGATTACTCCTAACGGAACTTGGAGCACCAGGTGCAGTGCCAGGGATCAACCCAGGTCAGCTGAATGCAAAGCAAGTGCCTTAATCCCTATACTACTTCCATGTGTACCTAGTTTTGTCTGGACACATTTTCAATTATTTTAGATATATGGTTAGGAGAGAAATTGTTGGAACATCTGTTAACTGAGATTTGGGGTGAACTACACCCTGCTGTACTAGATGGGTGCATTCCCGCTGCAGGGCTTACCCATGGCTCTGTGTTCAGAGATCATTCCTAGTGATGTCCAGGGGACCATTTGTGGTGCTGGGGATCAAACCAAGGTCAGTACACCTTACCTGATATACTCTTTCTCTAGCCTCCTCTTTCGCATTCTTGAGAAAACAGTATGTACATTTGTAAAACTCAGAAAACTAGCTGTCCTCTAAAGGCTGAAAGAACTCTTGATTAGGAAAAGCTACAGTAAAAATAACTGGAAGCAAACAGTAATCAAATAATACAGAGTTTTTCCAAATAAATTATAATTAAAAAAATTCAAATTTCCTTACTTACATCCTCTGGAGTTCCATGAGAAAAAGAAAGGAGGGTTCTTTGTTCCTTGTTAGGCATTTGTAAGTGAAGTTGATTCTGAGCAAATAACACCTACTCAGTTGAGAAATTTGCATCATGAAGGATGTGGGAAGAAATCAGCCCTGGGGTGTTCAGGCTGCACACAGGAGCCAACGTGATCAACTGACTTCAGTGACTCAAGCCAAGCAATAAACAAAGAGGAAACATGAATGTCTGTGCAGGACTCAACTTGATGCGGAATCAAGGGAATTCAGAAATAAGCAGCCAGCATTACGGTTTGGGCCTTTGTTTCTCATAGTCTGTGCTTTGAATCTCTGCTACTGGGTCTATCCTTTCCTAAAGAGTCTTTTGAAGTACTCTCATCATGTCAGGTTTGTTCCAGAGCACCAAGGAAGAAGACAGAGGCCTGCAGCTCTGCCCATGGGAGAGTGGCCCTGGGACTAGCCATGGAAGCACTCTTCGGTGTAAGTGCCCTTACTTGTCCCTAACAGGGCAGGGTTGAGCACTGCAATGAAAAAGAATAAGACTAATTCTCAGATGCAATTATAAAGGCAAAATGCCAACATTATTCTTTCTTTCCTTATTTATCTGCTGTACCAGGGAGCCCTGTGTTTTATACCCCCACAGCTGTGTGTGTGTGTGTGTGTGTGTGTGTGTGTGTGTGCTCTCGTGCACCCAGAAGTACTCAGAGCTTCTCCCCACTCTACACTCAGAGATAATTCCTGGAAGTAACTAAGAATCTGCAAAAGTGCCTTAGCCCTTAGCCGGGGTACTATCTCTCTGGCCCACCTATCTTTGTTCTTTCACTTTAAAATCACCAAATTAAATCTGTGTTGATTGCTTAGTGTTCTTTATTTGCCCTAAAGATTAGTATCAAGGACCAGAGAGATAGTACAGGGATTAAGGTGCTTATCTTGCATAAAGCTGACTGAGTTTTATCTCCAGCACCACATCTGGTCCCCCAGTGACCCCTAGGAGTAATCCCTGAGCTCAGAGACAGGAGTAAGCTCTGAGAAGAGCTGGTATGTCTGCTCCCCCACTCCCTCCATAAAACACACAAAAATAATTATTATGATCGCATGCATAAATCATCCATAATATCAATACAAAATCTTTAACCGAATATGGTTTTTGATAATAAAAAAAAAGAAGCAGAGACAGGGCTGGAGCAATAGTACAGAGGATTAGGCACTTGCCTTGCACGCAGCTGACCTAAGTTCAATTCCCGACATCCCACTTAGTCCCCTGAGCACCACTGGAAGTAATTCCTGAGTGCAGAGTCATTACTAACCCCTGAGCATTGCTGGGTGTGAACCAAAAACAAAACAAAAAAAAAAGAAAAGAAAAAGAAAAAGCATAGAAGTTCACATACCTTTACATTAATGCTGGCACTGAAAGCTTAGATTTTTTTTAACTTAAAATTTTAAAAATTTAAATGAGGGTCACACACTGTGATGCTCAGGGACTAGTCCTGGCTTAGTGCTCAGGAGTGACCCCTGGTGGTGCTCAGGGCTTTGAACCATATTCTGTGTCCCCAAAACCCAGACAAAAAATAAAAGAGGGGGACCACAGAGATAGTACAGAGGGTGAAATGCTTGTCTTGCATGCAGCCAAGCTAGAATCGATTCCTGACATCCCATATGGACTTCTGAACCTGCCAGGAGTGATTTCTGAGCATAGAGCCAGGAGTAAACCATGAGCACTGCCAGCCGTGGCCCCAAAACGCAAAATAAACAAATTTATCAATAAGAGGGCCAGAACAATGTTATAGCAGGTAAGACACTTGCCTTGCACAAGGTGGGTTCATATGCTTGGTATCTCATATGCTTGTTATGCTCCCCAAACATCTCCAGGTGTGATCCCTGAGCACAGAGCCAGGAGTAACCCCTGGATACCACTGGGTATGGCCCCCAAGCAAAACAAAAACCAGAGAGAGAGAGAGAGAGAGAGAGAGAGAGAGAGAGAGAGAGAAATTCATATCAAGGATCCCAAGTAACTCAGCAGTGGAGCCCTGCCATGCTAGGATAAGGCTGGTAAGACTTAGCAACCCACATGCATGCCCGAGCACAATCCCGGTGGCTCTGCTATTTGGAATCCCCAGAGCCACAACAAAAAAAACTGTTATCTCTAGAGCACCCCAATCAAGTGTGCAGAACCTTTAGCCATCACAGAAAGACAAACAACAAAGAAGAAGGGAAGTGGAAACAATATCCACAATAGTTAAAAGATTGGTATCAAAGTCACTACCACCATCATCATGTGCTGAACAAGTACCATTTCTCTATGCTTTGAAACAGATTTCATGGGAGATGTTGAGTGATATTGTTGGTGATTGCATTTTTGTCTTATTTCCCATGCATCCAAAACCAAAAGTTGATATACTATTTTGGAGCTTGGAGTAAAATGAACCAATAGACTGGTTAAGATCAAGGTGTTATCCTAATGGAGTGTTTTGTTTAAGAAACAATGTCTTACATACGGCATGCTCTCTCCACAAAGCTTTCTCTTTGTGTGCTAATGTGACAACATGTTATCCATCCTTCAAATTCTAGTAATAAGTAATCCACCGCAGGGTCTATCTTGCAGTGACTCAATAAAAAAGTTAAAAACAAAAAAATGTAATCCACCTTACCACTAGAATGGTCTATGTTTTCCATGATTTCCTTTCTGTGAATCCCATCTCCCTTTGCATATACCTGCACTATATTTTTCACTCGGAAGTTTAGTGTGTGTATTATGATGGTAAGATATCTTGTATGAAACTGCCACGTCAGAGATCGCATGTTCTTTTGTCCCGGAAGAGAGCATAACATGACGCTCGCCATAGCCATGCCACCAGACCCTGTGCCAGGCTGTTTCAATCAGGGCACCCTGAGTGGGCAGGTGAGAGCCCTCCTCAACCAAGGGACCCAGCCCTGGAAGCCGAAAACCTCCAGAACCCAACCGCTCAGGCCAAGCCTCATGCATAAGTGAACCTATTCCTGGGCTCTGCGGCCACGGCCGCATTCACGGCCACATGACACATCTTAAGACACACCCTACCAATACTCCAAGAGTACTGCACCACATTTGATGGGGTTCAAATAGATTTCAACCAACAATAGAGGGAAAAATATATATATATATATATATATATACATGTATGCTCATGTATACATAAGGCTCATGTATACATATATATAAGGCTCAACCTTGAGCATGGTGGCTCTTGGGTTCTGGAGGTTTTTGGCTGCCAGGGCTGGGTTCCTTGGGGCAGTACTAGGGGACCAAGTAGTACCAGGGATCAAAGCAGGGGCTTTCTTATGCGAAGTCTATACACCAGCCCCTGAGCCAGCTCCTTGGCCCCACCCAGGAGGTGAGTACAGGTAAAATTGCTAAACACCATAAAAGGAGAAATATTTGTAGTAAAGTTTACTCTCACCAAATGAAGCAGTTAAGAAAGATACTTTTAGTTTTTAATTTTATTATAAGTAGTAGTAGTAGTAGTGTGTGTGTGTGTGTGTGTGGTGTGTGTGTGTGTATGTGTAGACCACACCCTTACTCATGGCTCTACACTCAGAGCTCACCTCATACAGGGCTTAGGGAAATGTGGTGCTGGGGATTGAACCCACATCAGCCAGGTTTTGTTTTAGGGCCATATCCAGTGGTACTCAGGGTCTACTCCCAGCTCAGTGCTTGGCAGTCCAATGAGAATTGACAGAGGGGCAAAGGAGAGAAGGGATAAACTAGGATGGGAAAGAGGAGGAGGAGAAGGAAAAGGTGGAACAAGAAGAGAGGAAGAGGATCTGCTATTAACAATCATTCAGGACCCAGGTTGTTGATACGTTGTGGTCCCCCCGCCCCTTTTTTTGCATCACATTTGGTGATGCACAGAGGTTACTCCTGGTGGTGCTAGGGGGACCATATGAGATGCTGGGAATCAAACCCAGGTCGGCTGCGTGCAAGGCAAACACCCTAGCCACTGTGCTATCTCTCCACCCTTCTGTGGTCCCATTTTTATTGTCTTTAAAGACAGGAGTTCAGATGATAGGCGAATATGGAATATGAGAATCTGAGAGATAGCTCAAAGAGCTGGATTACTTGTCTTTAATGTGAAAGCCCTGAGTTTGATTCCCCAAACCAAGGTCTCCTAATCACTGCTTGGAGCAACCCTGGAAAACAACTAGTATGTGACCTAAAATCCCAACCCTCTGCCTCAAAAAACAATGATTGTACTTGGGAACTTTTGTGTACTAAGGAGTGTGAGGCATGGAGCCTTACACGTGTGCGTGTGATCCACAACTAAATCATAAGCCCAGCCCTGTGCCTGAGCAGTTTCTTTGCATCGGGAAGTGATGTCTGCCAAACTGCTTGCCTTCCACTGACCAAACCATGGTCACCTGGCCATGCCTACCTGTACTAGAGACAGTCAGATTTTTTTTGAAAGTGCTGAGGATTGAACCCAAGGCCACACACATGGAAGGCATATGCTCTATGGCAAAGTCACATTATTCCCAGTTCCCCCAAATTATTTTTATTTTTCTCCTTTAAAATACCTCTAATGAGAAAAAGGAAATGCCCTGCCACTGCTACAGAGGCAGTGTGTGGGGGGAGAAGGCGGGGGGGGATGGGGTGGGGATGGTGGGAAGGATACTGGGACCATTGGTGGTGGAGAATGGGCACTGGTGGAGGGATGGGTACTTGAGCATTGTATGACTAAAACGCAAGCACGAAAGTTTGTAAGTCTGTAACTGTACCTCACGGTGATTCATTAATAAAAAATTAAATAATAAATGAATAAATAAATAAAACACCTCTAACATTTATATTCCCTATTTCATAGAAATAAATTGATTGTGGAGCAACCCCAGGGCCCAATTCCCATCCTTCACCCGTCTTCTGGCCTGGGGAGGCAGCTTTCAGTCCGTCGAATGCCATTGCTGTGTCCTGCCTGTGCAGGCCCATCACAACTGTCTTTATCTTTTATGGAAACTTACATCCATGGGCTGGAGTGGTAGAACATCAGGAAGGACATTTGCATTGCACACAGCCGACCCGGGTTCGATTCCTCTGTCCCTCTCGGAGAGCCCAGCAAACTACCGAGAGAATTCCACCTGCACGGCAGAGCCTGGCAAGCTCCCCGTAGCGTATTCAATATGCCCAAAAACAGTAACTACAAGTCTCACAATGGAAATGTTACTGGAGCCTGCTTGAGCAAATCGATGAACAATGGGAGGACAGTGCAGTGCTGACATCTCATAGTTATCTGTTTATGTTAATATGTCTCTTGCATCCATTTTTTTATTTCATAAGCATGTGTCATTCTACTACTTCAATACTCACCATAGTATAGACTTTCCTATAAGTATTATAAATAAATGGTGATAACTTGGGAATGAGGGATAGCATCATGCACAAAGATGCAGCACATTGCCAGTTATCAAATTCAGGGCTTCTATGCCAGAGAGAGAGAGTCCAGAGGTTAAGGCTCTTGTCTTGCATGTAGAAGCGACTGCAATAATGGTTTGTATCCCAGCACCACATAGTCTCCTGGAGGCATAAGGTGGGCCCCCTGAGCACAGCAAGGTGTGTACCCCTGCTCCTCAAAAAAAAAAGAAAGAAAAAAAGAAAATAATGTTGAAATTCAGGGCCTTACACACATGCAAGATGAATGATTCACTGCTAACCCATATTACCAGGTCCCCACATATACTTTTTTTTTCTTTTTGGTTTTGGTACCACACCCAAATGTGCTTAGGGCTTACTCCTGTCTCTGGGTGTGCTCAGGGCATCACTCAGAGCGAGTTTAGGAGACAATAGAGGGTGCAAGAGATTGAACTCAGGTCAGTAGCCTTACCCTGTATACTTTCTCTCCGCCCCTCACCCATAAATACATTTTTACAAAAATCATGTTGAGGGTCAAAGAAATAGTACAGTGGACAAGGCACTTGTTCCACACACAACTGATAAAGACTTTGATCCCCAGCACCTCATATAGTCAGTCCCTGGAGCACCACAAGGAGGGATCCTGAGTGCAGAGCTGGGAGTAAGCCCTGAGCACTGTTGGATATGACCCCCAAAAACAAACAGGCAGGAAAAAAAACACATGCTGAATAACTTCAACAAAGGCCTTGGAATCCTCAATTTGCAACCCCTAGAAATATGGAAACATTTAAGTTTGGTTTAGTTGCTATGGCAAAAATTAATGATTAAAAGATACACAGATGGCTTGATTTAATCATTGTTTGACTTTACAGTGGTACAAAAGCAAGGTTTTCAGTAATTGTAAAAAAAGTAACTTCAGAGGGTTGGAGCAATAGCACAGCGGGTAGGGTGTTTGCTTTGCATGCGGCCGACCCGGGTTCTATTCCCAGCATCCCATATGGTTCCCCAAGCACCACCAGGAGTGATTCCTGAGTACAGAGCCAGGAGTAACCCCTGAGCATCGGCTGGGTGTGACCCAAAAAGCAAAACAAAAGAAAAAGTAATTTCAGGGCTGGAGCAATAGCACAGTGTGTAGGGCTTTTGCCCTGCACCTGGCCGACCCACGTTCAATTCCCAGCATCCCATATGGTCCCCCGAGCACCGCCAAGAGTAATTTCTGAGTGTATGAGCCGGAGTAACCCCTATGCATTGCTGGGTGTGACCCGAAAAGCAAAAAAAAAAAAAAAAACCAGTAACTTCAAATCTGGGGAGTTTGATTTTTTTTTCCCCTGGGCTAGTGATATACCACTTGTGATTTATGATGCTGGACAGTTACATGGAGCCTCAGCTACAACACATGAATTCTCAAGGGTAAACAAGTGGTACTCTATATTTGTTTGCTTTAGGGGCCAAACCCAGCAGTGGTCAAGAAACCATGCAGAGCTGGGGATTAAACCCAGTCCTCTCTCATGAAAAGCATGCATGCTAACCATTTGAGGTTCTCCCTTTCCCCTTTCTGGCTTTATTTCTTTTCACTTTCAGTATACTTATTCAGTTAACTACTTGAGATCTTCAACATTTTGAATTAAGTAGCTTTTGAGTTTGAATTTTGTTTCATTTGGTTTGGGTTTTGTGTTGTTTGTTTGGGGGGCCACACCTACCTGTAATCATGTATTATTCCTGAGAACACACAGGCCCACCTGTGTTCTGGTATCACTCCTGGTGATGCTCAGGGGATCACATATGGTGCTGGGAATCAACTGGGGTTACTCACATGCAAGTAAGTGCCTTAACCTCTGAAGTATCTCTCTGGAACGCTGTTAGAATATGTTTTCCAACTGCAGGCAAATGTGCCTTGAGCACATTTAAGGTAGGCTAGGTTAAATGATGGAGTTCAGTAGATTAGTTATATGCATCTTTGACTTAGGATTTTTAAAATGTATTTGGGCGGGTTGCAGTTTGGGCCACACCTAACTATGCACAGGGGTTATTCCTGGATCTGTGCTCATGGATAACATGCAGAAAACTCAGGGGAGACTCACCATCCACATCTGCCACCATGTCAATTCTGGTACTGCTCCATCAAATCCTGACCAAATCTCCCAGGGGATGCAACGTCAAGCAGCCAAACCTTATTGAATTGCCAGCACCCATGGGAAGCAGGGGGCGGGGGGCGGATACCACCAAAACAAGACTCCAGAAACAGCAACCATACACATCACTGTACCTATGTCAAGGGCTCAACTCCACTGCCTCAAGAATATTTTCTGCAGATACCAGTCTCTGAATAATTTCAGGTACCAGTGCCTGAGCTGAGAACACTGGTATTTCTTTCAGAGTCAGGGTGGATAGTGTCTACCCCAACCCCATATTTCCAGAAGTGACCAGCAGCATGACCCACAACCCACATTGTCAACTCTTTGGCCCAGACCATAAATCTGGAATGTCTAGACTGTGCAGCCTCACTGGACACCTCCTGAAGCAACAGAAAGCTGAATAAATTCTTAGACAAGGACTTACCAACCACGCAATCAGATATAACAATGTTAACAAAAATTCATTTTCTATATCTAATGAATTTTAATTTTAGAATTGTACCAATAGTTGCCACTTTCCCCCTACATTAAATTAAATAATAAAATAAAAGCAAAAAAGATTAATGAATTAAAAAAAGAAAAGTTTAGACACTGTATGTGGTGCCAGGGATTTGAACCAGGGTCGCAGCCAACATGGGTGCAGCAAGGTAGGTGCCTTACCTCCTGTACTCACTCTAACATGGCTTAGGATATTTTTTTATTTACCATGAGTTTATCAAGATGCAGCCCTATCTTAAGTGAGGAGTATCTGTGAAAGGAAGATTATAACAAGGGGAGAGAGCAATTGAATATTCACCAAATGTATGAATCACCACAGGGAAATTATTAACATTGCAGTGATTCGTCTTCTGGCTGCATCTCACAAACTGAAAGTTTGTGGCCATTCAGCTTCGAGCACCTGCCAGTGCCATCTCCAAAAGCATATGTATCTTTTGTGTCCCTCTCACATTGTTCGGCAATAAATTAGTTTTAAATTCAGATAACAATTTTTAGACACGATGTTATTGTATTGCAGAATTATGCCTCTTATTAGTACTGAGAAATTAAAAAACTTATGTAACTTGCTTTTCTCATGATGATAGTCCTGAGGATTCAACTCAAGGTCTCAAGGATGGAGAGATAACTCAGTGCTGAGTGCATACTTTTGGATGAAGGGGCCTGGGATTCCTTCTAAGCACCACATAGTCCCCCAGCAGTGCAAGAGCTACTCCTGAGCACAGAACCAAGAGTAATCCCCAAGCACTGTAGGGTATATCCCCCACCAAAAGAAAAAAAAAAGTAAAGTGGGGTCAGAGAGATAGAAAAATAGTACAGCTGGTAGAGCATTTGCCTTATACATCGCTGACCCTGATTCAGTTCCCAGCATCCCATGAGCCTCAACAGTAATTCCAGAGTTCAGAGCCTGAGCATCATTGAGTTTTCCCCCCAACCTCCAATAAGCAATCTCAGAGTCTCACACATTCAACAATGTGCTGTACCACTGAGACATATCCTGAGCTCTCCTGCAGTTTGTTTTACTGAAATATTTACTGTGGTGGGTATTCTGGAACCAAACCCTCAATATCTCCTATGTGTGTATACAGCTAAGTGATATACACATTTCAAAAAGGAGAAAAGTGCTAGTGCAGCAGAGTATTAGTATGATGCCACTGGAAATAAGATGATGGGTATTTTCTTCTGCTCTGTCTTTTCCCCCCTCACATATTCTAATTTTTCTGTAATAAATCAATATTATTAGTGAAAAGTGTTTGTTCTCTTTTATGTTTCACACAGGTAGTACTCAGTGCTACTCTAAGCTCAGTGCTGGGAAGACTCCTGGTGGTGTTTGTGAGGACCATGCTAAGTCTGGAATTGAACCTGCACCTTCTGTGTGCAAGCAGGTACCCTTTGAGCTCTCTGGCCCTAAATTTTGTTTGTTTGTTGGGTCACACTTAACTGTGCTCTGCACTCTGGCATCACTCTTAGTGGGCTTGGGGACTATATGGGGTGCTCAAGATCAAACCCAGGATTGCTGCATGCAAGTTAAACACTATACCTGCAAGTTCCCCTACCCCATTTTAATAAATTTTAAAAAGTAATGAAAGACAAATATTGCCTCAATATAAAAAAGCACAATCAGATTAATAGAGAATTATTTTTTATTTCTTTATTTTGGGTTTTGGGTCGTACTTGGCTCTGCTCAGTATATGCTCCTGGCTCTGTGCTCAGGGATCACGCCTGACAGTGTCCAGGGACAGGGATAGAACCCAGGTCAGGTCAACTGCATGCAAAGCAAGCGCCTTACCTGCTACACTATGTCTCCAACCCCAAACTTTACCTTTAAAAAAATATATTTAAGGCACCATGATTTCCAAAATTATTCTTGCTTGAGTTTCAGGCATACAATGTTCCAACACTAATCTCTTCATCAGTGTCCACTTCCCTCTACCAGTTTGTTCCCAGTTTCCCTGCTACCTCCCTCTCCGTCTCTATGACAAGCACTTTTGTTTGTTTCTTCCCTCATTTTAGGCACCGTGGTTTACAAGATTGCTACTGATAGATAATCTTCCCAGAGTGAGCCTTTCCTTCCACCATTGTCTCAGTGTCTCCCTCCGCATCCTATACTCTCTTCCCTCCCGCATCTTACTGAAGACCAGTTCTCAGTTTCTGTTGTCTTTGGGCAATTGTTATTCCTCTACTATGTTTTTTGTTATATCCTGCAAATGAGTGAGATCATCCTGTGTCAGTCCCTCTCCTTCTGACTAACTTCACTCAGCATGATACTTTCCAAATCTATCCTTGTATCATCAACATGGCCGGCTGCGATAGCACAGCGGTAGGGCGTTTGCCTTGCACGCAGCCAACATGGCCGACCCGAGTTCGATT
>JAOXYA010030884.1:0-12997 GCA_028565675.1 Sorex palustris
TTCCTCTTTTCTAACAGCTACATAGTACTCCATTGTGTAAATGTACCAAAGTTTCTTTAACCAGTCATCTGTTCTCATTCTGGTTCTTAGTGGAAGGCATTCCCCCCGGAGTATAGGACTGGTAACTTCAGGCTGCATCTGGAGGCTTCCTTCTCTCCTGGAGAAGCCTGCCATTCCCTGCCTGTGGCCCTGTCCTAGAAGTGTCGCGCAGGGCTGTTTGCTTCTCCCAGGCAGGTGGAGATTTATTTCTCTCTCCCATTAGCTCAGCTTCGTGCCGCATAACGTGATGCAGGAGCGTGAAGCTCCATCATCAGTGTTTCTATAATAATGCCTACAAGGGGAGAGAGGAAGAGGGAGGGAGAGGGAGAAAGAGGGAGTGCCTGTATAAGCTGGAGGGGAGTGGCAGGAGGAAACTGGGGTCATTGGTGGTAGGAAATGGACACTGGTGAAAGGGCGGGTGTTAGAACATGGTGTGACTGAAACTGGATCATGAACAGCTTTGTAACTATGTATCTCATGGTGATTCAATAAAACATAAATTATTGCATCGGGGTCACTGGGGGTCTCCTCCAGTCTGTCCTACTCGCTGCTCTGGGATGTGTCCCAGCGTGGTCTCCCAGTGGCTGCTGGACTTTGCTGTGTGGCTGGACTGCTCTCCAGTTCCCTGTGCCCTTGCTTGTCTCCTTGCTTCTCTGTCTTCCCCTTGAGATTGCTCATGGTGGAGAACAGTCCTGCTCATCTCTCTGTATCCCTTTGCATCTGATGTGAAGTGGGGTGCATTGTCCCTGTGAACTTTCTTTTTTTTAAAATAAGTTTTATTGGGCTGGAGCGCTAGCACAGCAGTAGGTCGTTTGCCTTGCACACAGCCAAGATGGCCAACCCGAATTCGATTCCTCTGCCCCTCTCGGAGAGCCTGGCAAGTTATCAAGATTATCTCGCCCGGCCGGCAGAGCCTGGCAAGCTGCCCATGACGTATTCGATATGCCAAACACAGTAACAAAGTCTCCAATGGAGATGTTACTGGGCCCGCTCGAGCAAATCGATGAACAATGGGAGGACAGTGACAGACAGTGACAGAAGTTTTATTGGATCACTGTGAGATAGTTACAAGCTTGCATGGTTGCATTTCAGTCACACAATGCTCGCGCACCCATTCCTCCACCAGTGCACATTTTCCACCACCATTTTTCCCAGTGTCCCACCCGCCACCCACACCCGATCCCACCCCCTGCCTCTGTGGCAGCTACCATCCTTCTTACTCTTTCTCTAATTTGGAACTTTATGGTTTGCACTATACTAAGAGGTCATCATGTTTGGTCCTTGGTCTACTTTCAGCGCACATCTCCCATCCTGGGGGATCCCTCCATAATCCTTTCCTTAGTGGTTCCTTCTCCTTCCCAACTGCCTTTTCTTCCAGTACATGGGGCCAGCTTCCAAACGGTGGTGCAGTCCTCCTGGCCCTTATCTCTGCTGTCCTTAGATGTTAGTCTCATATTATGTTACTTTATATTCCACAAATGAGTGCAGTTATTCTAGGTCTGTCCCTCTTTTTCTGGTCCCTGTGAACTTTCTATCCAAAAATACCCCCCAAACTAGAGATTTATAGAGGGGTGGTTGGTGAGCTTTTAGTAAATGCGGTAAATATAGGATTAACATATTGTAACTGTTAAAGGATTTGGTAATTATTTTATTTGTTAGTTAGCATGTAATACCTGGTGGTGCTCTGGAGCTACTCTCAGCTTCGTGCTCAGGGATTGTTCCTGGCAGTATTCAGGGGACCACATGGTGCCTAGACTCAGAACAAATCTAGGTCTGTCTCTTTGGTCCTTGTTGATAATTGTAAAGTAAAGTTTGATGAATGTATTTGAAGTTGTACAAAACCATTCAGACAGAAATTTTTAAAAAATGAATTAAAAAAACCCTTATTTTTAAAATTACTTCTGGAGTTGTGTAATCGAGTTTCTTTAATAGTATAAATTCCTGATGTGTTCTTTGGTCTAACCGAATTGTTGCTTTTTCTTTTCTAGATGAGCAAGAGATAGTCCAAAAACGCACTTTCACAAAATGGATCAACTCTCATCTGGCTAAGGTAAAGGAGAAACTCAGAGTTCTAAGTTCACTTTGAGAGAATAAATCCAGAGGGGGACACTATTGTCTTTATTACTATTCAGTGACATTGGCAATCCTATCAATTTGTCACCAAACTGTGACATTTGTTAACAATGCTTCTGGGAACAATAAATACAAATTAAATGTCAATGTTAAGTTTTCATAACCTTTTTACAGAGTAAAAAAATTGAAAACTATCTACATAATCTCAAAGGAACTATCCCTGACATATTGCTTACCACACTCTTCTTCACATCGACAAAATAAATAATTTATAAGATATTTTGCTTTCTCTTTCATACAGCATATCTTCCCATGCCAGATACAGAGATATGAAGTTATTTTAGTGGCTGAATAATATTTTCTTATTGTAAATAAAAATGTCATGTCAATTATAAGATATACATTAGCCCGGAACCTTCTCATGACCTTTTTAAGTGGGTTTTAATTGTTTCATATTATAAAAATATAGAGGGAGAGACCTTATGCATATATATCTTTGGAGCAGCAGTGTGAATTTTTTCTTCTTAGGATAAATGACCAAAACTAGGTGGAGTCAACATATAAACATTATTTAATATTTATTATTTAATTATCTAATTAATATTATTTTGTTTTTTGTTTGGGGGCCATGCCTGGTGATGCTCAGAGGGTTACTCCTGGTGGTTCCTGGGGGACCATAACATGCCTGGGATAGAATCTATGTAGTCCACGTGCAAGGCGAATGCCCTGCCAGCTGGACTATCTAGTCTGTTGCCTGTTTATCATGCACTTTATGAGAAGGGCTTTAAAAAATTCTTTAACAATTTAAAGGGAATAGTATTTTTTGTTCTGGTGGAAGTGAATTGTAATTAATTTTTAACGTTTATTTTTAAATAGGGATTGAGTAGCAGTGAATTTTATCTTATTTTATTTTTTGCTTTTTTGGGTCACGCCTGGCGTTTCACAGGGGTTACTCCTGGCTCATGCACTCAGGAATTACTGCAGACGGTACTCAGGGGACTATATGGGATGCTGGGAATTGAACCCAGGTTGGCTGCTTGCAGTGCAAATGCCCTACCCACTGTGCTATCACTCTAGCCCCGGTGATTTTATTTTAAAGGTAGGATTTCTGCACCTACTGGATATTTGAAGGAAAACTGAATGTGGGTCTCGTGTTACAGCCCAGGAAGGACCCTAGAGGCCCAGGCCTTTCATTTTCATATTTGCTTCTATCATGATCTGGAATTATTCCTCCCCCTGTTTGGGTGATAACTAGCGTGGACATCCTTTCCTGCCCTCCTTTCCAGGCCTGCTTGCTATTCCCACGCAGTTACCAGGGGCCTGATTCTGGAGAGCCGTTCGCTCCTGTGGGAGGTCATTTCTCAGCTCTTGTAGGGGGTAGCCTGCCTCCTGGTCAGTGCTCCCCAAAGTCCAGTCCTCTGACCCAGGCCCACCCCTGTCCCTCCTGCTTTAGCTGTGGTAGAGAGCTCTTCCAGAACCTTCTGTAGTGTCAGTGGAACAGCTCTGAAATTACTTTGTACTATTCTTCTCTCATCTTCTAACAACGTGTAAAGTATTTCTGTGTATGTGTGGTTTGTTTTGCTTTGGGGGGGGGTCACACCCACAGCAGTGTGGATGGGCTAATTTCTTATCCAAGATTCCACTCGGTGGTGCTCAGGGGAGCATGACACGATAGACACAGAACCGAGGCTCCAGCCAAGCAACTTGAGGCATCTTTCTGGCCCAGCAGTTAAGTATTTCAGATATATATATCAATTCTTGGGATTTTTTTTTCACAATTGCAAATGACTTCAGGCACAAAGATGAGTATTCTGCAGGACAGGTTAACAAAACAGTGAGAGCAAAAGACCTTGCTCTTCTGTTTCATTAGACCAGTAAAGATGTCCCATGGCAAAAAATGGAGATGATGATGAATTTTTGACACTGTACTTACCGCTTTGCTGGTTATTTGATACCATGCATCTCTGTTTGCCTGGTGGCTCTGAGATTTCGATCTAGATAAATCCCAAGTCCCTGGATGCTGGAAGGATACTCCAGTGGGGAAGGTGTTTACCTGGCATGTGGCTGACTAAGTACCACTCCTGGGATCCTATGTGGTTTCCCAATCTCTCCAGAAGTGACCCCTGAGCACAGAGCCAGGAGTAAGCCTTGAGTACTGCCGAGGGTGTGGCCCCCAAACAAACAAACAAACAAACAAACAAACGAACTTGAAATTCATACGTTTTTTTTCTAGCTTGCACATATTTGTAGCATTGATACCATTGTGAATGATTCAGAAAATTATTCAGGGTATAGCTGCTTAATTTGATACAGAATATTTTGTTCTTTTCTTTCCTCCTTTGTGGTTGTGATTCTGGTTCTTCCTCTCTTCATGGGTCATTTATAAAATTGAAAATGGAAGCAAAAGAATGAGAATCTGTACTAGCCATCCTGTGCTTATTTCTACCACCGTTGAGGTATATTGTCAAAAAGCCAAGTCCCACAAATTCATGAGAGAATATTTTCCCTTTCTGATTCACCTTACATTTGAAAAAATATCCTGAACATCAAATCTGACCCCATTAACCTGCCTTGGAAGTTAGGTTTCAGGTTTGCTGTAGAGTCAGTTTATGTCTCTCTTTGTCTCAGCACTGATCACACAGTTCCCTCCTCTCTCTCCCATCTTTAGAGTTTCCATTTCCAGATCTTTTTTATCATATCCCTCCCACTTCACTTCCTTCCTTACCATCTCGCTCTCCCCATCCCACCTCCTCCTCCTCTGCCCTCGTCCTTACCCCCTTTGTACTGTCAGCCTTAATCTCCCAACCTCATCTTAGATGCTTGTTATCGATATACTTAATCCCTGGAAGCTACCTCCTGTAATTTAATGTAAAGCTTGTATTTATAATAGCATTTCTGGGATATACTAGCACGAGTGAAACTTCTGTTGTTAGCTATGCGCATCATCAGGTTTGTGATTTTCCTCCTAGATGGTCGCAACAACTTATGCTTTTACAAAGAAAATAAGATGTTTCCCCACATCCTTAAAATTTAGAACTTTCTCTCAGGTTATATATTTTAACTATGGTGTAGTCATAGGTTCATAAATAAGATATATTTATAGTCATAGGTTCATAGATTGTATTTTCTCTGATTATGTTTTATAAATTTCCCAGTGCATATTTAAATTTTCCTTACACTATGCCTTTTAAAATATATTATTGTTTCAGTGTGGGGTGCTGACTGACCCACATCTAGCAGTGCTTGGGGGTGACTCCCCCTTGTGCTGGGGGGTGCTCCCAGTGGTTTTGAGGGGTGAGTGGAGGAGGGCTCAGTGTAGAGTTTAGGGCGTATGTCTAGCATAGGGTCATTCCCCCGCATGACATGGCCACCAGAGCATGGGTGTGACATTACACTGAGGGGTCTAAAACACTCCCTACCAGGGGACTAGCTCTTTAGCCCCAGATCTCTGCCTTTGGAAAACATTTATTGATGTTTAACTTATTTGTTAACAAGTGTTGATACTTCCGGTTTTTGTGTAGTGTACAGTGTCACTTCATCTTACCGCCACTAAAATATCCAAGAGTCTCCATTAATGCCCTTGTGTTCCTTCCAGTTCACCTCATTATTGTCCTCACTCACTAATCTGGAGACCCCTCCCCACCTGTGAACCTTCCCCCTCTCCTGCCAAATTGTATACACAGTTCTCTAATCCAGGCCCAGGGTGTGTCATCATTTGAAATCGTCTCTACCCTTGTTTTGTTTCTCTATCTACTACATATGAATGAGATTGTTCCCTTTCTTTATAGGGAAACTTGGTGAATCAAAATTTATACTGGATAATAGAAGAAAATATTAGTAAATTAAGGAATCTGATTATTAAAATAAAAATTTCTTTCTTTTTTATTTTCAGTAAGACACCATAGTACATTTGTGCCACAAATATAGTTTCAATTATTGCATGCCCTGAATATTCTATATTCTTCCCAAATAGCCTATGGAGTTCTCAATTCATGCTGTGTAGTTGAAGTATCTGTGTAAATCACTGATCTGGTGGCAATCGCTATAACTTGTGGTAGAGAAATTATAAAGTAGGTCTTTATCCATAGTGTAGGAATAGACTTAGTATGTGTTGCCTTCTTAGCATGATATTTAAAGTGAAGCCAACTCCTAATGTCTATTGTATGTTCATTGACTATATTTTTATGCAAATGTTTGACAGCAGTTAACTTTCATAAAGAATACCTAGAGTTGTTTTTTGTTAATACACTAATTTCCCATCTTAATATGGTAGATTGAAAACTATTTTTAAAGGAGCAATAGCCCAGTGGGTAGAGAGTTTGCCTTGCACGCAGCAACCCAGCTGACCCAGGTTCAATTCCTCTGCCCCTCTCGGAGGGCCTGGCAAGCTACCGAGAGTATCTCGCCTGCACGGCAAAGTCTGGCAAGCTACCCATGATGTTTTCAATATGCCAAACACAGTAACAACAGGTCTCACAACGGAGACATTACTGGACCCGCTCAAGCAAATCGATGAACAACGGGAGGACAGTGCTTCAGTTCCTTCCATACATGAGATTGAATTTAGTCTTTATCCCCTTTAAGTAGGAGTTAGACATAGTGATTTACAATCAACCAATACACTAAAGTGAAAGTGATATCTTGTGTTTCACAAATTAATAAAAAGTCTCCCTACCCTATCTTCATCCCCATTAACATCTCTGTTTCTGTCTATAACCTATCCTTATAAAATCACATATGGCCTATATACCCTTCCCAGCACAACCTCACTGAGGGAAAATTGACATACGATCACAAATTTAAATGGACATATGCTCCATCCCTGTCCTGATGGAGTATACTATTCCTACTACTGGGGTTGTTTTCTGAAGTTTCGCATGAGGTCCAACAGATTCATTAAAATAAAAGATTTTGAAATAGAGAGAGGAAAATAACATTTTGCTTTCTTCTTCTCTTTAGAGATAAAATAATGTGCCACATGACACAGCTTGAGTAATAAATGAACCAAGTTGGATATTTCAATTATTGCATAAAAATGTTCTTGACATTTTATATACAACATTTATTAAGTGCAAATGTTTTCAACATTTTTATACTTAGAAAAAACTAATTCACGAAATGCTTATTATCTATAACTTTTATTTTGTTATAATTGTAAATTTTATTTTCATTATTAGTTACTGTTTTTGTTTATTTGGGGGCCACATGCAGCTGTGGCTTAATTCTGGTTCTGCACTCAGGGATCACTCCTTATGCAACTCTGAGGGACATTTTAGGGTGACAGAGATTGAACCTGAGTCATTCGCAAGTACCATACTCATTCTCCTCTCTTCTCTCCTGTCCCCTATATTAGTATTGTTAGTTGCTTACTGGTATTTGTTATCAAATTAAACTCTCTCCTTTAAAAACTATTCCTATAGGAAAAACATAATGCATACTATCCACAAATACTGGAGTCATGGCATGTGTGCCGCATAGAAAAGGGGTGATATGGTATGCTCACTTACTTCTGAGATGTTTCATTGTCTTGCAACAGCATGAAGATCAGTTTCTTGCCTTTGAGCCAACCTCAGGATCAGGGAGGTGTCTTGCCCCTTTTCCTGATGTTTCCGTGGCCAGGCTTGCTCTCCCGGTGGCCAGTTGCTCCCCCAAACCATTCTGCATTGTCAGAGTATGCCTGTCTCATCAACTCTGTCATCCACGGCTGTGGACAACAGATGGAGGCATTCCCGCATGTTCACAACACATATGAAAACAAGCCCGTGTACTGCCATCATCAGCCAGGCTCTGTGAGGCTCTGGTCATCCCCAGGGTCTCCTAGCTTCCTATAGGTGTCATCCTCATCTTCTGATTGCCTCTCAGTGACAGCTGTCTCCGCAGACACCAGGGGCTAAGACACACTTTGAATAAAATTACTAAAGTATGTCTCATAAGAACAAAGCATTGCAGATGAGCTGTTTCTCCTGTCTCATTAGAACTCTTCTTTCCTCTAGAGCTTCTTGCAGTGAACATTTCCTCTTCTATCTTGCTTATTAATGGCCAAGGCCAGTGACTTATTCTGGAACTAAGCAGTCTACCCCCAATGAAGGAGCCACAATTACAGTTCGCTCTGATCACACCTCCAGCTGTTATTTACTGGGTCAGATTGGGTCAGGGTCAGTCTTGTTTCTGCATTTGCTTCTTTTCTCTGTCCAGTAAAAAAATATTTGACCAGTGTGGGTCCTGTATAGGAGCCCAAGGCACTGTAGTACCGTCGTCTCCTTCTTCATAGATTTTCATGAACGGGCACCAGTAACGTCTCCATTATGAGGCTTGTCATTACTATTTTTGGCATATGGAATACGCCACTGGGAGCTTGCCAGGTTCTGCTGTGTGGGCAGGATACTCTCTGTAGCTTGCCAGATTCCTCGAGAGGGGCAGAGGAATCAAACCGGGTCAGTTTGGCCTTGTGCAAGGCAAACGCCCAACCAATTGTGCCATCACTCCAGCCCAAGGCACAGGAGGTGGGAGGAGTTTATGCAACTAACATGATGTTTCTTACCAGATCCTCAATCTGGTGGTTTGCAAACCCAAGGGGCTTGTTCTTGGTGAGGGTCTTTTCCTTTTTCTGTCTATGTCCTCACATCAGAGGGAAGGGCTGGGATGGAGAGTGGGGAAGATGAGAGGGAGTGACGGACGTTTCTCATCTCTGTTCCTCTTCTTAGAAAGTACTAATTCTGTCAGGGAGTTACCTCCAGACTTTCTTGGGTACCATATTTCTGGATACCATCATGTGGGGCATCAAAGCTTCAGTATTTGGACTTGGGGACATGCACAAAAACATTTGGTCCATTCAGGTCATTCTGAAGTCTGATTAACATCACATGTGATGCTAATCAGATTTCCAAATCTGTGATGTAGGGATGGGAACTCAGCCTTGGATGCTGACAGTCATGAACATGTCTCCTCTCTCTTATTGAATATTTCCTGGTATGAATTCCCCTTCTCTGGTAGACAACTCCATATTTTGAAATTAAGTCACATAACTTTATAACCAAACCATTGAAAAGACTCATAATGGCTTTTATTTCTTGGTTTCTTTTTTTACTTTTTTTTCTTTTCTTTTTTCTTTGGTGGTGAGGGGGTTATGCCTGGCAGAGCTCATGGTTTACTCCTGACTCTGTGCTCAGGGATCATTCCTAGTGGGATCACGGGATGATATGAGGGTGCTGGGAATAAACTTGGACCAGCTTCATGCAAACACCCTATCTGCTATTCTATCTTTCTGGCTTGGTCCTTCCCCATCACCATTCAGCCCCCTATAATTTCCATTTAACTAATACAGAAAAGAAAATGACCCAAGTTGAAAACATTTTTTATGCAGTAATTAAATATTCCATTCAGTTTATTACTTATGCTGTGTCATGTAGCAAGTTATTTTTATCTCTTAGAAGAAATGAAGAGACTGATCAATAGATAAAAAAAATAGCATTTCAGCATTTTTGCTAAAATGCAAATTGTAAATATTCAGCAGGATTTCTTTTGTCTGAGCTTTTGAATAAGCATCATAGGAACTCTTGTGTATTTAAACTAGAATATTAGGCCATTTCATCTAAAATTTCAGTAATACCTTTTATTGTTTAAAATGTGCTGCAATGCCTTTTATCATGTTTTAAAGCAAGTTAATAAACAACTTTTAATTTAAAGGACAATTTAGAAGTCTTCTTTTTAGGAAAGAAAATTTATGCTTTTCTCAGAATCTTCCTTGGAAACTGACCATTTCCAAACACAGCCTTAATAGTAGGCTTTGTCAGTTTTAAGGGCTAGGTTGTTCAACTAAGGAGAAATAAAGAAAAGAAATTCTACTCTACTAGGATCACTTGATTTAGTGTGAATTTGGAATTGTTCAAAATATACTTCATAGAAATGAGTTTGAATTGGGAGAGTTTATGAGAAATATTCACTTTTGTTCAAGGTTGTTTCCTTTAGTTTCAAATCAACAAAAATATTTACTTCTAATTAAATTAAATAATAAAATACATTACTGATGGTATTAGAATCTTGAACCAGTTTTTTATAAATATTATGACAGTGTTGTCAGGAAATGGTGCAAATAAGAGAGCAGTCTGTTTTCAAAATTTACACTTTTCTCAAAATAAAAATTGTATTGAAGTAGAAAAAAAACAAGAGTTTTCTGTGTGTGTTACTCTATTTTTAGTAGACAGATATAAATTAAGCTTGTGAATGTAATTATTAGCTAATATTTTTAATGCTTGCTTGCTTTCAAATTGAAATCTTTATGCTTCTGCAACTATTTGAAACACTGCTAATCACAAATTATCCATATACTGTAAGGTAACAATAAGAAAACTGTGTGGGTTGTATTTATTTCCCGTACCCAATAATTTATTTCAAGAATAGGGCTTTATATTTAGACATAGGCCCTGTAATTATTTTCCTTTCCAAGAAGAAATCTGAATCTTTCCATTCTGCTTAATATGTCAATAAAAGAGCATGGTGGAAAGTTTTTATAAAATTCTTATTGATTTTGAGTAATGGCTTTTCAAAGTTAAGTTCTCATTCAGTTCTAGCCAGTCATCACTCAGTGCTAGAAAATGTTTTAAGTTTTAGGGTACTCTTTACTGGATTCACATGATGATAACTGTGCCTTAGTAACTATATTTTATTTATTCCTCAAAATAGCAATCAAATGAATTTTATCACATTATAGATTATTAACCTTAAGTTCAGAGTTAGCACAAGGTCACTTAGAAGGTAGAAGAAAAATGGTAACAATAACAACAACACAGATTTTCATTCCAGCTCTTCTTAATAAATTAAATTAACCATTCTGTACTATTTCATGCTGCATTTTTTATATAGCTATCTGTATACAGTAAATATGTTTCTAGCATTTATGATGTGATAAGGGGTGTAGATAGAGTAATAAACAATGATAGATATTGCCCGCCCATATATTTGTGGACCTAATAGTCTAACAGAAGAGACAAGTAATTAGAGAAAAGGAATATGATATATTCCAAGAGAGAGAGAGAGAGAGCACGTGACATGTATAACCAACTACACAGGTTATCAAAAGGACAGAGTCATAATATGTATGTGCTCAGAGAAGAAACAAAAAATGGGGTCTCAGAAATATATTTGGATTGGGTTGGCAAAGAAACCAATGTTTATAAAACTCGAGAAGTGGGAGAAGCATGGTACCCTAAAAGGAGTGTAAAAAAGTACAAAATGCTTGAATGTGGGCTCCCTTAGTGTGTTGGTAACAGAGAAAACAGAATATTGGCCACACATGAGCTTTCAAGAGAGATTTGATGTTGTGTGATGGACAGTGGGACAAATTAGTAAACCTTAGGCAGAAGAATGAAACCAACACTCTAGTACTAAACTAATCATCCCCTCTTGTTCCTCTTCCTCTTCCAGGAAGAGAAATTTGCAAGAGTGTTAAAATGAATGATAAACTTGTATTAAAACAACAGTGAGAGTGGAGAAGTAGATAATTCAAAGTGAAAAGATGTATCAAAAATGTCTCAAAGTGAACTAAATAGAACTGAGTGATCACTTGGAATCATAGAGAAGAGCCAAGAATTACTTGGCCAATTTCCAACTTGGGAAAGAATTAATATTATTCACCAAGGTGAAGACTCTAAGAGATTGAGATGGGGGATAGTTGGTAGGTTCAATTTTACCCAGAGAAATAGCTTGATAAATATATGCCCATTCAGTTTGGCAGTTAGGAAGTCACTGGCCACTACTGATAGTGACCAGGTCATGGAAGAAGGTGGATTCCAGCCAACTGTTATGAGTAAATGAAACATGGTATTGGATATTGAGATATAAGACGTGTTCACAAGAACTAAGCTATGTCAGGTGGCAGAGCTCTTTGAATCAAGACACACTTGAGTGTGTCTATTGAAGAGGAAGTTCAAGATTAAGTAGAGGGGCCAGAGCACAGTGGGTAGGGCTTTGGCCTTACATGCAGCCAACCTGGGTTCAATCCCCGGCATCCCATATGGTCCCCTGAGAATTACACCACCAGGAGTAATTTCAGAGTTCAGTGGCAGGAGTAATCCCTGAGCATCACCAGCTATGACTCAAAAAGCAAAATAATAACAATAATAATAATTAATAATAATAATAATAAAGGCCTGCAAGATGGGACCCAGATTCCTTAAAAAAATGTATGAATAGAAAAGGAAATGCTGAAAAAGAAGGAAAGGAGGATTCCTCTAAGAATTTGAAGGAAGGCTCTGAAGGAAGCGAAGTTGGGATGAAAATTCAGGGCCCAGCTGGAGCATGTAGCTAGAACCAGAGGAGCAACGTCTCCCGTTTCAGAGAGCAGAGCGAGAACTGGAAGGCTGGCAGGGTTTGGGAGGGAGGTTTGGGAGGGGGGAACTAAGCAGTGAGGAAACCTTGAATTTAAAATCATTCCCAACCAATAGCTACATTTTAAAAAGAGACTAACAGAATGGTCTGAATTTTTTAAATAAAATTAATATCTCAGGATAACTTGTTTAATTAACAGTTAAGGAGATACAAGTTCTTTTTCATATTTTACACGTTAAGAGGGTTCTAAATGTGCCAATTCCATAAGCTCTTGGAATTGTATAGTGTTACCTTAACTCTACCCCCTGGAAAAACATGAAAATCATTCTTTCCAAAAATCCTTGATTCAGCTTGCACTCTCAAGCTCATGGTATCTGTTGAACTCTCTTGCTGATCGCTCTGTGTCTGTTTGCTCTTCAAGCCCATTTTCTTCCTTGAACATGTTCCTTTCCTTCTCCACCTCTTGTCTTTCTTTTCTTTCTTTTTCTCTTCCTTCCTTCCTTCCTTTCTTTCTTTCTTTCTTTCTTTCTTTCTTTCTTTCTTTCTTTCTTTCTTTCTT
>JAOXYA010030911.1:0-12995 GCA_028565675.1 Sorex palustris
CTCCCTTCTCTATCTGAGCTCCCTTTTCCCCTAGCATGTGTGGCTGGCCTCCAAGCCATGGAGTAAAATTCCTGGTATTAATCTTGGCCATTCTTGGGTGTTAGTCTCCTATTTTGTTATTTTAGAAACATTCATTCTTTAGGATGCTCCAGGCTTGGATGATTTTCTTTGGGGTCAGAGAAACTCCCCCGGCCATTGTGTGAGGTTAGGCCAGGTCGTTGGCTTCTTGGGGTCTCTCAGACCCCTGTGGTCCATGGGGCTCACTTGTCTTCAGGTGACTCACGCAGGCTCCCCTAGGACTCGCCTGTCCACCTGAGCAGGTGCGGCAGTTCTTTGTCCAGCACTGGCTAATCCCATCCTGCAGCCCTGGCTTCCACCTCACCCCACCCTGTTGCTGGCTCCTCCTCTGGGTCTTTCCCACACAACCTCCTCTCTACACTAGCCCTTGAAAGCTCCAGAAACCCATCCTCAGTCCCCAGCTTGGGCATTTCCACGGTGGGCCTGGCAAGAAAGTCCAGGCTTGGCCGTCTGTCTCCCCTCCGACCCTCGCATTCGCTGAAGTCCAGTCCTGCTTCCCAGGAAGTGTGTCTTCTCTCCTTTCACTTATCAGATCTGTGAGTTAAGAATATTCATGATTCTGAGAAAATCATCATGGACTGGCTTATAGCTTACAGTTCAAGGCAGCAATTTATTTATTTATTTATTTATTTATTATTTTGCTTTTTGGGTCACACCTGGTGATGCATGGGGTTGCTCCTGTCTCTGCACTCAGGAATTACTCCTGGCGGTGCTCAGGGGACCACATGGGTTGCTCGGAATCAAACCTGGGTTGGCCATATGCAAGGCAAACACCCTCTCCATTGTACTATTGCTCCAGCCCCGAAGGCAGCAATTTAAATGATCCCTTCAGCACAGAGCTGAGCCCTGAAACCGGGAATGTATTTCTGTATCTGTTTGGAAGCAATATTCCCCATCTATTTACACTCTCAAAATGCATTCTTATAATTTTTATTAGAAATTTAGCCCTGGGGTAAAATGAAGGGAGCCACTCCTTTTCCTCACAGTGTTCCAGCCCCTAACTCAGGGCTACACAGGAGCCCCTTGTGGCTGGGTGGGGGAAGCCAGGGGAGGGATAACAGTCTGTTTCTGCCATGATTTTTCTGTTCCTAAAAAGGCACTGGGAGGAAGGGAATGGCAGTGACTCAGGATTCTGTTGCTGGTTGAAGGGACATTCTGTGGGCCAGAGAGACAGGACAGGGGTGGAGTCACTTGCTTTGCACACATAGCCCATCGGAATTTGGTACTTGACAGCACATGTGGCTTTCTGAGCATTGCCAAGGTGGCCCCTGAGCACAGAGCTGAGAATATTCCCCAAACTCCCCAAAGTTCCTGAACTGATTGGATGAGACCTACTCACATCCTCTCCTTGGCTCCATTTACTTCCGCGTGGGTGGCTGTGTACAAAGTCTGAGTGAGAAGCTCTTCCCTGAGCCATCCAGCTGGGTGCCTGACCTCCACCACACAGAGCTGGCCATGCGCTCCCTACATAAGCCACTGATCCTCCTCATGAGGAAGAGTGTGACTGAACCACTTCCTGCTCCCAGTGATACCCCTATCCCGGGCCGCCATGCACCTATATCTCCTCCCTGGGTGCCCCCCCTCCAGTCCAGACCACTGCCCACCCATGACTCCCCGTTGTGTGCTCCCCCAGCTCTGGAATGGCCGCAGTGGGCTTGTGCCCCAATCACTGGGAGGAAGTATTGGGGGTGGTCATTAATTTCTACATCTCGTGGCTGCTCAGTCACCAGGGAATGATGGGTTGGTGCTGCATCAGAGTTTGTTCCATCACTCATTCAAGAGTGGCCAGAGTTGCTGGCTGGGGGTGTGGGGGGGAGGCGCTGGTGGTGGGCAGACAATGGCCAGGGCATCCGACAATTCCAGGAAGTTGATTTTTTCAGATTCTGAGTAGAAACTGCCCAGTCCAGCTTAGAACTGTGACTGACTGGGTGTTTCCCCCACAGTCTCATAGCCTTTGTCTGAAAATGCACCCTATCTCTCAAGAAATGGCTTCTCTCCTCTTGCATATATGAATTTGAAATATTTGCAGTAGCCCCCTGCCTCAGTTTGATCATTAGGGAAACGAAAATATTAGGGTTAGAAAAGGCACATAATTCATCGGCTTCCAAGTAAGTAATCTGCTTTTCATTCTCTCTCTGCTGTAGCTAGATTGGTATAAGCTACGCAGGAGAGGGTGGATTAGTCAGTGATAACTCATGGACTTAAATTGGCATTGGGATGCAGCGAACTGGAGTATTAGCTGCAAAGGGCAAAACTCCTCCAAGCATGGTAATAAAAGCTTGCTGTCATCGTAAAGGTTGCAATATTTAACATGATAGCATCCATTCAAGAAAAGATTTGTTTTTATTAGAACACAAAATGGAAATCTCTTCTCTGACTTCTAAAATGCTAGGGCAGGGGATGCCTCAGACAGGGACCTTCTCTGCTAGCAGTTCTGTACAAAATGAATAAATAAATTTGTGGTCGAAGTACGTAAGGCTAGGAGTGGACTCTTGTACATTCTATTCCCTGGACACTGCCCCCCCTCAGGGGCAGGTGACCGCTGCAGAGGGGTTAAGGGTGCTGGACAAGGGCTCACTGGCTTCCCTCTCAGAGCCGGAGTGTGTCCACACAGCACTGCACCCATGGAGTCTGCCGTGGAGACAGGGATGCATGCCAGGCTGGCACTGGCTTGGACCCTTGTTGGCCAGTGTCGATGGTCACAGCAAGTGGCCACCAGCTCTGGGTTCTGGGGACAGTGGGTGAGGTAAAGTTCTGAATAAAGACCAGTGGACTTTACGTTCTCTGGAAAGGACAAGCAACCTTATGCTTTCCCAGAAGAGCATTTTCCACATCACAGGGTCCCTCTTTCTTCAGATCCCATGACAGAGCACAAGGCACAAAAGAGTTGGAATTATTTTAGGGAGCAATCTCGTGACATAAAAATGGGAAATAAATCGTAAACTGAGAATAGCGCAGGATAACCTGGACTCGTCTGCCCACAATGGAATCGGATGAGGAAACAAAGAAGGAGTTGGAGGCTCTGATGAGAATTTCAGGTCATCCAGCTGGGGCCGAAACGACTAAGATGTTTGAGTGTTAAGAAAGGAAAGAAAAGCCAGGAGCCTCGCAGGTAGCCTCTAAATTTCCAAAGGAGAGAAAGACGGTTTCTCAGCCTAAGAATACAATTTTCCGCAAGAGCTCAGCGTGCGCGCCTGTGGCTGGCTGATAAGGGGAGCGGAGAGGGGCAGAGCTGAGGGGGCCAGGGAGGAGCTGCTGAAACAGCACAACAGCAAATCTCCGCGGACAGCACGCGTGAGGATGGCTTTCGCTTGTGTAGGCAGGGACGGGGCACAGAGAGTGATGTCCGGGACTGCTCGGCACAGGCTCGAGTGTCTCGCTGTCTGGAGACTGTAGCCACAGAGTTCCGAGTTATCATGCCAGGGAGACTAGAAACAGAGCCTCGTCCTTGTTCTTCTCTAGCCAAAACTTCCAGGAATACCCACAGGGCAGCCAGACGGGTTTTGGCAAGGTTAGATGTGAGGTGGAGAGGTGAGTACTGTGGAGGCCACTCTGTAGTTGAGATGCATTTAGGGACTGGCATGGCACCCTAGGGGGGAGCCCTGAGGCATGTGGCGGTACACAGAGAGTGGGGGCTGTTCTCAGGGTCTGCGGCCATGAGTCAGTGACCCTCTTAAGTGCTCCCGGGATGGCCGCTGCAGGGCTCCTGGACACTGACTGCTGCCCACTCTCCCACCCACCTGTCCTCCTGCCCATGGACCTACCTGCCCACCTGCTGCCTGCCGTGGGGGAGGAGGTCACGCTGGCTGGCCGTTAGCCCTCTCTTGCCCCCCCTGTATTTGTGCTCTGATCTGCGTCCCTGGGAGACACTTACTTGCACAGCACATTTGCCCAGACACTCACACTCCAGGTGACACGCCAGCAGGGACAAGCCGGGCCCAGAACACTTTCTCTCCAGCCAAGAGAGCCTGGAGACAGCATCGTAGCAGCTTCTGTCAAATTTTCTCTATTTTCTTTTCCTTTGGGCCTCCCTGGCCTCACTGGTGGTTCTCAGTCAAGGCCAGGACCTGAGAGTGATTCACTGTTGTCTGAGGTGGAGGGTCACCCTCAGCGTGCACGCAGGGACCCACTGGACTCCCACAGCTGGGAAGGAAGTCCAGTTGTGGGAGGAGACCAGAGATCAGACACCCGCTCCAGGCTGGCTGGACAGGTGTTGGTCTAGATGGACCTAGGCCCAGGAGGCACTGACTCCAGGCAGCAAGTCGAAGGCTCTGGGAACTTCTGCAGCTCCAGTGCAAGGGAGAGGGGGTGGGGCGAGGTGAGCGGCTGCCCACAAACACACATGTGTCACTTGTCCATGGTGTGGTAAAAGCAGGATAGAAGCACTAGCTACTAACTGTTTCCTGCCAGAAGCACTGATGTGAACATCCGTGCTGTCTGGCCTGACAAAGCCACAGCAAAAGTCCTACCTTAGAGATGAGTCAAAATCCAGGAGAGGGTTCACCATCCAGAACCAGTCCCAGGCCTGGATTTGAGGATCCGGTTGCCCTCCTGGTCACTTTGCTATGAGCTACGAGGTCATTGGCGCCCCAGAGAGAGGCATTTTCCATCGTCACCATGCAGAAGAGACATTTAGCTTCGCTCAGAACTTTCACCATCATTTGAACGCTTTCAAAGCAAACTTTAAGTGTTGCTTACAATAGTTTGTCTCGCAAACAAACATGGAGACTTGTGATGATAAATCATTTTCTATAAAACAGTTTCCCTTGCTTCTAGTGGACTTTACAGAGTTTAGATTCTTTAGATACTTAAAAAATCATTAACGCAAAGAAAAATCCACACTTTCTACTGAAAATCTATAAAATCCCCCAAGGAAATCTTTAAAACTTCAACAAATTAAGCCTACTTGAAATTCAAATTCTGTTTGCTATTCATCATGTTCACTTTTAAGAGGCCATAGAGCCGAGATTGGCTCTGAGTCCCAGCCCCGCATTCGAACTGTGTGATCTCCACAAGTTACTTAATCTTTCTCAACTTTAGCTTCCTCAGTCTCGGTGGAGGCAGAAATCATGTTATCTCTAAGGGTTCTTAGGAGGATTAAGTGGGTTAATAAAAGTAAGACATTTTGAATAGCACCTGGTAATGGGAAGATAAATCAGTTGGTCAGAACCTAACCAGAACTGGCACAGGTATTAAAATTACCCATTGAATAGTGTGAGTTATTATAGCTGCAGCCCACATTCCAAAAAATTAAGTTACAATATAGAACACGGAAAACGGAGCCAGCAGGAGCCAGAAGCTGGCCCTCAGACTGGTGTGTGCATTACCTGGGGGAGGGTTGGTCCCCTAAATTAAATAGAATTAGAGAAGATGCATAGAAGATGGATGATACAGAAACAGAGAGGAGATTTAAAGAAAGGAGGATATGATGTTCCAAATGGAAAATGTGGTGACCCCTGCAGATAAGTGCAGGCTGAGACTATTCTGGGGAATAATGACCTGCTTGGAGGACATGGGGCCTGCTTTGAGGTGAACCCTACAAACACAGGAGGCAGCAGTGCCAGGCTGGACAGGAATGGAATGACCCAGAAGCACAGAGTCTGTGTTGTGGACAGATGCCATGAGTCCCAGGAGGCTTCGTTTTCACCCGAGGCTTCGTTTTCACCCGAGATGTTGTGGAAACAGTCAAGAATCTTTTTCTCCCTTGCAGTTTGTGGAACATTCCTGCTGTTATCAGTGATGGAGATGTAGAACCAGAAATGGTAAAACCAAGCGAGAAGAGGAGCAGAAGGGTCTGTAACTCAGAACCCCTCCCCTCACACATGCACCTGGGACCTCTAGGGACAGAGGAGACACTGATGGAGGCCCTCAGGGGGGCTGTGTCCAGTCCTGGGAGGCTGCACGGAGGAGCCCCTTCACTGTGGGGGTGAGAATAAGACTGAAAGACAGAAAACGAGTGTTCTTCAGGGAGCTGGTGAGTGGAGATGGGGATGGTGCTGGCAGGGGTGAATGCAGACAGGCACACCTGTGGGTTCACCTGTGGGCTCACCTGTGGGCATACTTGTGAGCTCACCTGTAGGCTCACCTGTGGGTTCACCTGTGGGTTCACCTGTGGGCTCATCTGTGGGCTCATCTGTGGGATCACCTGTGGGTACCCCTGTGGGCACACAATGGCAGAGAGATGTAGGTACAGCTGTGGGGGTGGGTACAGGCACGAGGCATGCAGAGTCACCAGACATGGGATGGACCCAGGTGCATGTGAGGATGCTGAGGATGCTGAGGATAGTGAGAGCCATGGAGATGTAGGCAGAGCTCTGACTGCAGAGATGCATGATGGATGATGCAGCATTTCTGCCCATTCACATCTGACCCATCCACACAGGCCACACCACTGAGCTTCCAGAGGCAGTGCCTGGCCTGGGGTGGAGGAGTGGGTGGGGGGGTGATCATGTTGCCATCGACAAGCATGTCTCACATCGCACAGAAACCTCCTTCCTTCCTTGCTTGTCGCTGGCACTTGCCTCTCCCCATCTTCGTCAAGCTTGCGTTTCTCTCTCCACGAGTCTTCTGGTTCCCTGCGAAATGTCCACGACTGTGTCTCTACACTGAGAGCCCCAGGCCCAAGATGACAGAGGGACAAGAACCACCCACGGGGAGGCTGGGGGGCAGAGTGGCGCAGGTCACTGGCTGTGGACTCATCACCAGGAGAAGAACTGCACTCTGCACAGCTCCGCGGTGGGTTTGAACCCCCACAGACACCTGGCTAGCAGATTGACATCAGCTAAGTTGCCGACCTCCTGTTTGGGGAAGAAGTGGCTGAAAGAGATGTCGGGCTTGCACCCCTCCCCTCTGGAGCCCTCAGTCCTCAGGGGAGGCTGTGAGCACTCCTGTCTCCAGCCTCCAGCTTGGGGTGTGTGACACGGACCCCTGAGCAGCATGTGCCCCTGCCCATGAGGCCGGAGCCCACCTTCCCTCTTCGTGCTTATGCCTTGGACACTGCACCCCACCTGCTCATACAGTTCCTCCTGGTTTCAGTAAAGGCACCTCCATGGAGTAGATGATGTGCCATCAAGTGTGGCTGATCTCCCGACCTCACCTAACCCCTCAAAGAATCCCTCAGGACTGAGGCACTGAGAGCTCGATAAGAGTTTCAGGCAGGGGCAGAGCACACATTCTGGACTGGTCCAGGGAAGAATGAAGAGCTGCAGGATAGTTTACCTGGATGCATGTATGCTTCTATAAAAATACTTGTATTATCTATAAATATTTTTGTATTCTACCTTCTCTCTAGAGATGATGAGTGATAGGCTGATTGTAGGTAAGAGAGAGGTAGGAAGATTGATTAGACAGGTAGATGGATGAAAGGCAGGTGGGAAGCATGAAGTCATACCAAACTTCAGTGAGAGACTCCCCGACGCTCTCGAAGGTCTTCATTGTGCTCCTTCATTGCAGTTTGTTTCTTCAAAGCTGATGGTCCCCGTGTGAGTCTTGCCTAGAATATCGATGCTTGCATCTGTCTATCCATCAGAATATCCTAAACGTGCAGAGAAACAGCAGGTCTCGCCTCCTGGAATACACGGCACGGCTGGAGAGATACAGAGAGCGAGGCAGAATGAATGGGGTGCTGATTGCATTAGAGCCTTAGTGTTGGAAATCAGCCGTGACACCTGGATTTACTCCCATTGCGCCTTGCTTTACCATACCAATACCATAAATTATAGGCAGCAAGTCTCAATAAACTCTGTGTATTGGATCTAAGCTATCAGCAAGACAAAGTGTGAGAGGTGAGAGGTGTACGGAACAAAGACACGGTTGAAAAACCGTTCTCTTGCCCTTTCCTCAGTATTAACAGAGAGACAAAGTCAATTTGAAAATGAATGTCCACTGTTTCTGGCAATAGATCCTAACCACCAGCAATTGTAAGAGATCTCTTGGAAACCAAAGCAGGAAAACCGAATCTCTCTAAAGGATATTTTCTCACTCACTTTCTCGGTAGCACGTGGCACCGAAAAATGTTATTCTCTGATGTGGAAGAATCTGAGTGCTGCTTTGAGTTCTGATCTAAGCCAAGGTGAGAGTTTTAATAAGGTTTAAAGAACAGCTTTAGCTTTTTCAAGTCATCAGTTTTTATTTTAGAGTCATGTTTTAATAACAATGCTTCAGAGGTCTATCTGAAACATTGATATGCAAGTCAATGGCACATAGAGTTTGAGAACAGAAATAAAGATGTTTGCATGAATCTGATATTCCTAAATCAGGTTGGCCTAAATTCATCTATATGTCAATAAACTGAGATGAAGTCTGAGAAATGACAGAGGAGAAATGTCATTGCAGGGCGGCATCCTCATGCGTACAGTGGTATCCCCTAATTGCGTCTCCTGCACCCCTCACTGTGCTGCTGTGGTTCTTAGCGCCCACAGTAGACCCCTCCTTCTGGCCCTCAGGCGGGCATATGCATTGGAAGCCCTCTGCTTCCTGTAGAATCGCCTGAAGCTTTTCGATCGTCAATCAATCATTCTTGACTGCATGCTCAGCCAAGCTCTGGAGAGAAAGAAGGAAAGTGCTTGCCACAGAGGCAGGCTGGGAAGGGGAGTGGCAGGAGGGAAATCGGGGACATTGGTGGTGGGAAATCTGCACTGGTGGAGGGACGGATGTCAGAACACTGTATGACTGAAATCCGACCATGAACAGATTTGTGACTGCATATCTCAGGGAGATTCAATAAAAAAGGAGTTTGACCAGAAAAAAGAAAAGCTTCATCTCTCAGGACTGCTTCTGGTGATGCTGCCTGATTCTCTGAGTGCCATGAACCCAGGTTGGCTGTCCTGCAGGTCAGTCAGTGACCGGGAAACTCCGAGTGGGGGTCTCGGATACACCAATGAGAAGCCTTTTGGGCCAGAGCTTTGCTCAATGCCAGGAAAGTCAAGTGCAGAGCTGCTGTTTCTATTCAATTTGGTGTTTGCTTTTTCAGAATGAAAAATCTAAACCATTCAGCAAACATTTCTTTGCCAAGTAGAATCTAGCATGTACTTTGAATGGCTTCCCGTGGCCGGAAAGGCCGCAGCGTGGCCCCTCGTTACTAGAGTGATGGGTCATCCCACCTGTGCGCACCGGGAATGTGAGTTGGCAGGTGGGTGTCCTAGCAGAATTGAGTTTGCTTGGGTTGATTGATAGTGCCAGAGACACAAACAGATGTGGACTGTGCAGCAGAGAATAGCCAAGCCTGATGGTCCTAATGAAGTATCAGGGTACTTAGTGGTAATTACGGCAGCCTGGAATAAATGTAGACATAAAAACATGGCATGAGTAGCTAGAATAATTTTCCATGTCACCTGTAGGTCTACATGATTGGGGCGGGGGGAGCTTTTGCAGGCAGGACATGTGTGGAAAGGTGAGAACACACTATATTTGGTGACCCTTGAACTAAAAGGTACAGCACACTATTGCCAAGAAAAATGTTTAGTGTCCTTGAGAACTGTTTTGCTGGGGAGGGGGGAGACCATTTCCCATTATTTGCTCAGACCTGTGTCCAGAGATGTTTATCTCTGCGAGTTGGCCTGTGCTTCTGTGCAGGGATTTGATTCCGACTTTCCAATCCCACACGTCTGGGGGCAGCATGGTTGACATTTGCAGGGAATGACACATTCCAACAGGACTTAGGAAAGAGTATTCCCTGCCGAGAGTGATTGTAGGGTCTCAGCAATGGAAACCCCGCCTGTAACATATAGAAATGAACACACACTGCCATGGGTGCAGCCCTGGAGCAGGCCCTGGGTGGGGGTGGGGTGGGGTGGGGGGATGCTTATGGGGGGGTTGTTCCACACAGGGACAAAAGGACAGGCGGATGGTGGCTGTTCAGCTAAGCCCACCACTGCCCCGAACAGGGGGACAGCCTGGACAGTGTCTTCCTATTCCTTTGGAGGAAAGAACCAGGAAACCTCCAGTGGATGGGGCTCATGTGCTGACGGGGGGTGGCTCAGGCACTGTGCCCCCTGCAGACCCCGTTGAAATGTGCCTCCTGGCTCCCCCCCCACTGTCCTTCCCTGGGCGGTCCTGGGCCTCTGGAGGCCCCCCGGGGGTGGGGGGAGGCTCTGTGAGAACAAGACTCGTCTCACTGTTCTCTTGCCCGTGAGGGAAGCATGTCTGGCATCGATACTGTGGTGTGTGGGCTGGTTTAAGCAGGTGGAAATCACGAACTTGAGAGGGTGGTCGGAGTGTCCAGAGAGGCTCGTCAGGGTCACCAGGAGGGAGGGGGCCCAGGCTCTGACCTCAGGAGCTCTCAGCACACGCTCACCTGCCACGCAGAGCGGACACAGTGGACGGGGGAGATGAGAAGATTCTGGGCTCAGAGCCCAGGGATGAGGGCATCGAGTCCAAGGATGGGGGGTGTGACGGGTGGACGGGGTGTCCCAGGGGCCCTGAGGACAGCCCAGCCCCACGTCCCCAGCTGTTCCGAGCTTCACGACTCCTTCACTGAGGGTGGGGGGTATGTGGACAGTGTCCGGCCCCTCAGGGTCCTTCTCCTCAGACATGGGAAGGCAGAGACAGAGGAGACAGCTGGCTGCACCCTGCTCACTCCTGCCGGCCCCTGATGGCCCCCAAGGGCCACTGTCCACACACCTGCACCCCTGGATGCCAGGCCTTATTTCGTGGACTCCTCTTGGGGACTAACATCTGTGCTCGCAGGCTGGAACAGCGAGAAGCCACAATGCCGTGGAGGGGTGGCCCTCCTGCACAGGTGGGTTCTTGGGGGAGGCGGGCATAGGACACACCAGGGGCTGCTCCCAGCTCAATCCTCATGGCTGCAGGATGTGTGGAGGCCTGTCCTGGAAGGGGGGTGGGAACTCACTGCAGCTGGCAGAGAAACACTCACAGCCAAGGACTCTGAGGGTCCCTCCCAAGTCACAGCCAGCAGAGGGGTGGGTGGCCAGCGCTGCCCAACACAGACAGCAGATGTCGCTCCAATCGGCTTGTCCTGGATGTGTCCAGGTGGGAGCAGAATTGGGCACAGAGGGCGACACCTGGTGGCAAGGTGGGCACAGCCTCTGCAGATGACAAGGGGCTGGGGAGGAGGAGGAGGAAGAAGAGGAAGAAGGGGAAGAGGAGGAAGAGGAGGAGGAGGAGGATCAGGAGAAGAAGGAGGAGAAGAAGAACAAGGAGAAGAACAAGAGAAGGAGAAGAAGAAAGAGGAGGAGGAGGAGGAAGAGGAGGAGAAGGAGAAGGAAGAGAAGGAGAAGAAGAACAATAGCCACCACCTGGGGGGCCTGAAATAGATGCACGTTCTGCCCTCCTGCCCCACCCCCCACACACACACCTGCAAATACTCCTGAGCATGGATGTGCTGGGGTTGGTTGTTGGCACGTGTCCGGACTCTGAGAAGAAAACCAGAAGGTCCCAAGGTGTGTCCATAGGCTGTCTAGCCCAGCTGAATGCACCTGGAGCCCAGTGCTGAGGGTCACTGGTTGCCTGAATGCGACAGCACTCAGAAGACAAAATGTTTCCTGAGCACAGAGGATTTGCTCTCAGGGGGACTGTTGGGGAAATACGGGGTTCAGCCCCGCAGGCACTCTGTGTCGGTCACGTCCACATCATCCTGTCCGAGTGTGAATCTGACTCACCTAGGCCTACTTAGCTCATTTCTAATCACGTTGGACTTAGTGCTAATTTCAGTAGCGGTGATTGACAATAATTTAAAAATCTACCTGGAAAAAGCATGAAGAAAAATATTGCCAAGTTCTTTAAACAGTCTGTCACCTGACTGTGGGAAACAAACGCTCGATAATGCAACATGCGTCCTTACAGTGCAGCTTGTCCAAGGCATCAAAGGAAGGAAGGGCTCCCTCCGAGGAATCTCTGCTTTAAAGCGGAGCAGAGGGGGACAGCACAGCATGGTGCGGAGGGACTTGCCTGGCATCCCATTCGGCCCCCTGGTCCCAGCCATTGAGCTCTGAAAGCAGAGTCACGACTTAGTCCTGAGCCAGGCGTAGCTCCGTGAAGTTGAACCCAACAAGGCAGAGGGCAAGCGAGTCTTTTGGAAGAGATGAAACAGATCCAAAAAAAAGAAAAAGAAAAGAAAAAAAAAGAAAAAGACTCTACAGGTCTGTTTTTTTCCCCTCTTGGATGTGTTTCAATAATTTCCATTCCAAATTAGTGGGGAAACCAGCAGTTCTTTTGTGTTTGAAGGCTTCTCTGCAGGGGAATCCAGTGGAGGTAAGCGGTGTTTGAGCAACAGCATCTTGGAGGCAGCAGCGCTTCTCCTTCTGGGGGAAGCCAACACTCTCGAGTGGAGCCGGAGTCAGAGCCAGATTCCACCTTTGTGCATCCCAGCCTTCCCCAAGAGCTCGTGCCCAAGTGCTCACCATGCCCGGGCCAGGAGGGCCATGCAATTCTGGCAGTGCTGAGGCTCCAGTAAAGTGATGTCTAGACGAGCTCCCAGTCCCTGGCCTCCAAGTGGTGAGAAACACATCCAGGGCTTGTGAACTTTGTTGATGCTGCAGTGGCCTGACCCCAGCTGTCTGGGGTCTCATGGGGGCTTCAGGTGCTGATCGGGGCTGCATGCTGGGTGGTGCTCTCTCTCTCTCATTCTTTCCCCCTCTCCCTCCCTCCATTCCTCCCTCCCTTTCACTCTCTCTCTCTCTCCCTCCCTCTCCTCCCTTTCCTCCCTTTTCTCTCCCACTCTCCCTCTCCTCCCTCTCTCTCCCTCTGTTTCTCCCTCTCTCCCCTCTCTCTTTTTTTCTTCCTCTCCCTCTCCCTCCCTCCCTCCTTCCCTTTTCTTTTTTTGTTTCTTTTTCTTTTTTTTCCTTTTATTTTTTTATTATTAGTGAAACACCATGAGGTACGGTTGTAGATTTACAATTTTTTGTGCTTGGGTTTCGATTATACAATGATCAAATACCCATCCCTCCACCAGTGCCCAT
>JAOXYA010030935.1:0-12994 GCA_028565675.1 Sorex palustris
GGAGGAATCGAACTCGGGTTGGCCATGTTGGCTGCGTGCAAGGCAAATGCCCTACCGTTGTGCTATCGCAGCCGGCCGTTTCACTAATAAAAATTTAAAAAAAAGAAACGAACAGATACAAAATTATCTCTCTCATATATGTGACTTAAAGATACACAGTGAGGTAGCAAGAAAGATCCAAAGGCAACACGACAAGGGGACTGTGCTGTGATTCCTTTTTCTTGCCTCTTTTCTAATCAGAAGTTTCAGCAGTCTTTCCTTTGCACCTGAGCTATGAAGCAGGACAACCCATCAACAGCTTGGAGGTGCTATTGGCAGCCTTAGGAGATCAGATCCTGGTCTTGGAACTGGATTCAGAACAGCGTCAGAGCCTGAACTCAAGTCACCCATTCGACCTTTGTGTCCTGCTTTATTAGATCAAATATACCACTTACAAAGGTTTACTACTTTTTGAGGGGAGGGAGATGGCCAACAGTTGGTAGTGCTCAGGACTTAGTCCTAGCTCTGCACTCAGGGATGACTCCTGATAGGGCTCGGGGGACTGCATGAGGTGTCAGGGATCAAAGCCTTTTCTGTTTCAAGGCAAGTGCCTGCCCTGCTGTACTCTCTCTAAGATCCTGACCTAATATTTATTTCAAGCTTTTACACCCTTCCTCTTAAGACACATTTCTAGGACACTAGAAAAAAAATCCATTTCTCACTAATTAGAGTCCTTGAGTGTCAAGGAGAAATATAGAGTAGTAATAAAAAGTGGAATCTAGAAGAATGATTCATCAGTGGGTGGAAGAATATGTGTGTAGACTTTCTCCTGTAGAATATTTGTATTTCAAATATAGTTAAAAATATCCATGAAATTTTCTCTTTACCATACATGGTGAAGGCTTTGGCCAGTTCCTTGATGATTTAAATAGGTTTCTAACATATCACATGGAAAACCAAGAGCTTAATAGCAGCATGTTCTTCAGCATTCCGTGAACATTTAACTCCTGTCTTCTCTATTTGGGACATTCCTGGGAGGGAAATCATTCACAGATCTGGGACTGGAGCAATAGTAAGGAGGTAGGACACTTGTCTTGCATGTGGCCACCAGGGTTTGTTCCTGGCAGCCCATACGGTCTTCAGAGCACCACCAGGAGTAATTCCTGAGTGCAGAGACAGGAGCATTGGGGTGTGTTCTCACCCTTCATCCCCCAAAAGAAAAAAAGATCCGTGAATCCACCCATTTTCCCAGTACACATTTACTCAGTATCCACTCTGCAGAAGGCCAGTGGGAGAAACGTGTCCATCAGAAAGGCCGTGGCCCAGATGAAGCCCAGCCGGGAAGGGCAGACTGCCGTCGGAATGCTGAGCAGACTGTCCCAGGCAGTCAGGCAGCTACTGCAGCCTGGGTATCTGCAGAGAACTAGACGACCGCTGAGAACCAGAGGGCTGCAAGGTCATACTTGGAAGGAATAAAGGGAAGAGGTGGCAGACTTAAGTAAGAACCAGGTTTATAAGTTCACATTAGCATCTTGCATTATATTCTTAAAATATCTCAAAATCTGGAGTTGGAACCATAGTACAGAAGAAAGGGCATTTGCCTTGTACTCGGCCGACCCGGATTCATCCCCGGCACCCCATAAGCAATGTCAGAGGTAATTCCTGAGTGCAGAACCAGGAGTAACCCCTGAGCTTCCCCGTGTGTGACCTAAGAAGTCAAAAAAAATCTGAAATATTTGAAAGCTGCTATCAGTTTTTTAGCAGGGAAGTAAAAATGAGAATTAATTTCTGCTAAGAAGTTGGAATGAGATCAATCAACTAATCAGTGGCTGAATAAATAGCAGTACTCCCTACAAAAAAAAAAAAAGAAGTTGGAATGAGAAAGGGTTTAAGAAGCCTTTTTTTTTTCTCACACAAATGAAGAGAGAAGCTTATCTCCCAAGTGGCTTGGGTCGGGTGGGGGTGGGGACTCTCCCAATAGAAACCCCCTTTGAGAGGCTCTTGAGAAAATAAAATAGACCAAGAGAAGTTTGAAAACACTTTGTACTAGATCCCCATTTTGGGGACTCTCTATTCATGTATGCATAGTGGATTTAGAAAAGTAACTCAAAAATTAATTTTAAAAATTTTATTGAAACACCATGATTTACAAGTTATTCCTATTTGGATTTACAAGTTATTCCTATAGATTTTGGAAATAATTGACTAATGTAACAATCTTTGCTTTATGGAAAGAGAACTGGAAAGATGGAGCCAGGTAAGGAAAATATCAACAAGCATTTGCTGATTATATATTGGGAGAGGGAACTTCTTTTTTCTATTGAATATGATGTAAGAGATTTGTTTCCTTGGAAACAATTCTTATTTTCCCTTTCAGTCCCTTCCCAACTTCCATAAAGAGTGTGGTGAAAAGGGAAATGACTGCAAACAGAAAAGTAGAGAAAAACACCATTGAGTTCCTTTGGAACCAGAACTCACTGCTTATTTTCATGACTGATTTAGGAAATCCTACAGAGTGGGTGGGTGATTCTCTGATGATTAAACTTCGCATAAACCCTACTAGGACTGAAACAAGGGCCACAGGAAGGATGCTGCTTTTCTGTCATATGCACTGAATAGTGCTTTTTTAAAATAACTAATTTACCAACACATTGTACATAAATATCTAAATCAGTTTTATGATTGGCTTTCCTTCCCTCTTTGTGTGTTTGAATTAAATGTATATTTTTATTTGAAATTTTGTCCGTAAAATGAAAATTGTTTAGTTCTTCAGTAAGTCTGGCATGCAACTGCTGTTACAAAATATAAATGCAGTTAGAAAGAAAATTCTAATTACTCAAATCAGTATTTCTTTGCGGGATGGGGTGGGGGGAGGGGGGTAGCACGCCTGGCACTGCTTAATGTATACTCCTGCCTCTTCACTCAGTGATCTCTCCTGGCTGGCTCAGGAGACCATATGGGGTGCCAGGGATCAGACCTGGGTTGGCTGCACCGTGGCAAATGCCCTATCCACTGTACGATTGCTTCAGCCCTACAAATCAGTATTGTTGGCTTGGTGTACAGCCAGAATTTCCCTTTTTTTGAGGGGGGGTGCTGGGGGGGCGTTACACCTGGCAATGCTCAGGGTTTATTCCTGGCTCTGTACCCAGGAATTACACTTTGTGGTGCTTAGGTAATCATACAGGATGCTGAGGATAAAACCGGGGTCGGACACTTGCAAGGCAAACTCCTTACCCTATTGTTTCAGCTCCGAAATTTTCCTATATTATGTTTTCATAATATTGAATACATTTGGAATAGAATAAAAGATGCCGGATTTTATTCAGTAAATTGGAATTGAAAGTAAGTGCCAAAGAACATCTATCTAGACTGAATGAAGGAAATTGTGAAGATGGTAGAGAATCTTCAAATCAAATATAGATGATTCTTCTCTTAACTCATTTCCTATTCCTTAGTCTTTCAAGATCTGCTCTTGCTTCTAATAAAGATTGCCATCATTGTCTTCACTTCCAAGAAGACTGAGAAAGGCTGGGTGTCCATCTTTTCTTTCCTATCTCAGCTTGCAGCAATAAATTAAGAAACACTTGATGTAGCACTTGTAAAGAGGTACTTGTTGATATACATAAAGAAGTACTTGTTTCATATATATATATGAAACTAACTAATATATATATATATGCTACTAACAATTTATATGCTTTCTTACATCATTCCTAAGAAGGGACTTTAGAACTCAACTTTCAGTTCTCAATCGTAAATATTACAGGTTGTTTTGGGTTATTTCTATTTGAGATAAATGAAAGGGATACCTAATTTTTCTCTTTTATTTACTCATTTAGCAAAACTTTTCGAAATACATTCTATGTTCAGGCATTGTTGAAAGAGTTGGAGACACAGAGACACGCTCTTGGATCCTCTTGGAATTGTTCTCTGAGACCTTAAAAGAGAAGTTCTTTCTCCCCATAGTTTCATTGCCTTATATTTCCTCTCAGTGTTTTAAAATTTTGTATTCTAGGAAGACTAGTTGCTGATATAAATGTTTTATATTAAAGAAAATGCATTAATATTAACCTAAGAATGCACTCCATGAATCATTTCTTCTTTTGAAGGAAGAATTCTTATAACTTTTATGTCTGGAGATTAGTATGCTTGTTTTAAATATGAAACAATTCTAAAAATTTCCCTGTGTTTAACAGCAGTCTTTTGATGTTTCTTTTCTTTGTAGATTTATTATCACACATATTAAACATTACCTATCTTCAAGGTGATCTTTAATAAAAAGAGATTGTTGTCTTTGACGTCTGCCTGCAGCATAGACTGATCCTTTAAGCGGCAGGCATTATGAAGTCCATTATCTTTGAGAAGAATTATATCACACTGTTTGTGTCATTGTTAGTAAAATTTAATTCCAAGGATTTCAATTAAAATAAGGTCACAAACATAGACTTTGAGGAGAGGAACATAGAGTAGGCAAAGTTTGCTATTGTCATTCATCATAATTAGACTCTGGTTCAGGGCTTAGCAAACTCAAAGACCCTTTATTCACATGTTTCCTGAGTGGTGGTAGGCACATGACTACATTTTCCTTTCCTTCCACACGTAAATAAATATCAAGAGAGTGTTTTGCCAGAATGTCATTTCTTTGGCTTCTTAGGAAAAGTGGTATAGATTTTTCTACTGCACTCACTCAGCTAATCAGTCATCAGACATTCACTTAGTATTGGCAAATGTGTCAGCTGCTGTGAAGTTTAAAACACTATGGGAAAGCCACGAAGGGAGGTGGAGGTCACAATAAATGTTGAGAAGTCTTTGTGTGCTAGGACAACCTGTTGCTGGTATTTCCCAGGACCCCCAGTGTTTCAAAAGATAGAGAGGAAATAATACCCGCAGATCTTCCTTTCCAGCTACTCTTGTATTTCTCCTTCCTGCCTCCTTCCACAAACTCTATTAGTCTAACAATGTCTGTGCCCTCAAGGTTTTTCAACACTAGTCATGCAGTTCATGTCTTATATACTTGTGTATATAGAAGGGTTAAAATAGACACATTTAAGAAAATATATAAGATCCATGAACACTTGAAATTGGTGGGGATGAAGGGTTATTATTAACATGGTTTGGGGCTCACGAGGGGCTTTGGAAGGGGTTCCTCAGTCTGGGGCACCCAGGATGGGGTCTAGACTTCCTTCCACAAACTTTAACTGAACTGGGGGATAACTGGCCACGTATGCTTCAATCCACTTGATAAGAGGGTGTGGGTACTGGTCTTGGCCAACTGAGTTTTCACATAGCCATGGTTTTCAGGCCGTGGTGAGGTTGTTTTCTTTGTAGGGAAAGGAAAAAATAATACCAGTCTCCACCCAGGTATCTCATGTTCATTGTTTATTCTTTTTTTTCTTTCTTGGCCACACCCAGCAATGCACAGGGGTTACTCCTGGCTCTGCACTCAGAAATTACTCCTTGAGGTGCTCCGGGGACCAATGGGATGCTGGGAATCGAACCCGGGCTGGCCACATTCAAGGCAAACGAATGCCCTACCTTGTACTATCGCTTTGGCCCCTCATTGTTTATTCTTGTGGAAAAGGATTTCAGGAGAGAACAGTGAAGCAAAAATGGTTTTATTATAGAATTATGGGAGAGGAGAGGAGAGGAGAGAGGGAGAGAGAGAGAAAGAGAGAGAGAGACAGACAGACAGACACACAGGAAAGCAGGCAGACAAGCAGGCAGACAAACAGACAGAGAGAATGAGAGAATGTACTCAAGAGAGAAAGAACCCAGGCTTCTCCAGAGTGGAGAGGGAGCCCCAGGACATATCCCACCATTGGATATGAAAGTACACATCTGTAGAAGGGAGTTGCAGATGACACACATGACACACATGCTCAGGCACCACACTGTGCTGAGCACGAGCACAGGAGATCAGGTAGTGTATGCGCAGGCTCCCTTGGTTCAAGTTGGCTTTCATAGAGTTTCTCTCAAGCCTCCCCACGTGGGTCTTTTTACCTAGGTAAGGGTCCGTTGCTAGGGTTGTTGTCAAGGGCTAGAGTCGGGAGTAGTTGATGTTTTTCTTTGAAATTCCTTTCCTGGCCTTCGTTCCTGCTGGAGCTTCTCTCTCAAAGGGTCCAGCCTTCTCTGGGACTGTGCTAGCACCAGGTAAAGGTCTTATCAGGCCTTAGCTTCTGTGCTCACAAGGTGGGTTTTTAGCAGCCTTAAGGCTAATTGGTTTTATTACTTCCCAAGAATTCATTACCGCTGGGGGCTCTTCCCTACAGAACTGCCTGCTTCATAATCTATGGTTTACTAATACTTTTTCCCACTTTATAGGTTAACTTTCTATTCTATTGACAATGCGTTTTGATGTGCAAAGCTAGTAATTTTAGTGAAGTACAATTAGTTTTTATCTTTCATTGTCTGTGCTTTTGATGTGATAGAATCACTGCCAAATAGTTATTCTCTCGAAACTGATATATATAGTTGACTATGTACCAGTTAGAAACAAATTAAAGGTTAAAAAGGAGATAGACAAATCAATTACATGAAAAATCTCTTACAAATATTTTCTTGAATGTCCTATATTGACTTAGGAAAAGAAACTTGGTTTCAAGTTCTGGTTCTAAACTAATTTTCTGTTCTGAACTATTTAATGATGTTCATAGTGGGAAAGAGAGCTCCCCAATCTGTCTTTCTATTGAAGCACCCTGTGGAGTGTGCCTGCGAGGGCAGGTACTGCCTTTTCAATTTCCCTTAGAAATTATGCAAAGGTTTTAGATGAAAATATCTCACCAGATGTTCATCTTTTCTGGTACCAATTGTTTGTGCAAAGTCATCAAATGGTCCTGAATTTTAATGTGTTTTTGTAAAAGGGTGCCGATTTACTGACATACCATATGTGTAAACTTTAAAAGCAGAATTGAAATATTTGATTTTTTATTTTGTTTTGTTTGGGGCCTACACCTGACAGTGCTCCTGGCTTACTCCGCTTCTGTGTAAGGGATTTCTTCTGGCAGGGGATCAAACAGGTACCAGGGATTGAAACCTGGTTGATCTGCGTGCAAGGCAAGTATCCTACTGCTGGACTACTGCTCTAGCCTATTTTTCAACTTTTAAAAAGTGAGCATAAGGGCTAGAGAGATAGCACAGTGGATAGGGCTTTTGCCTTGCTCATGGCCAACCTGGGTTCGAGTCCCTGAATTCCATATGGTCCCCCAAGCATGCTAGGAATAAACTCTAGCATTACTGGGTGTGACCCCAAAAGCCAAAAAAATTAAAATGTGAGCATATAATAGAAATGTTATAGTGGCATACATTATTTTCAACTATGTGATAATATAGTGATGGAAATAATTTAGAGTGTCCATTTTTCTTTCACAAGCAACTTTTAGCTGACATTATCAAAATTAAAATGATCCAATGGCAGCTATACTGTGAGGGAAAATATTAAGAATTTTAATGTCTGGGGCTGGAGCGATAGCACAGCGGACAGGGCATTTGCCTTGCATGCAGCCGACCCAGGTTTGATTCCCAGCATCCCATATGGTCCCCTGAGCACCACCAGGAGTAATCTTTGAGTGTGTGCAGAGCCAGGAGTAACCCCTGTGCATCGCCAGGTGTGACCCAAAAAGCAAAAAAAAAAAAAAAAAAGAATTTTTTTGTCTTTGAAAACATCTTCCATATAGCATATTCTGACAACTACTGTCATTCAAAAGAAAGACAGCAAATTTAGAACGTGGTGTTTTATACAATAAAGTGTATGACATATTCAAAAAAATCTCTTATGTATTTTGCCATAGTCAGAAAGCTCCTCTGTGTCATTTCAAAGGTTTCCATGGTTATTTCTTCATGCAATTACATAATATTATGAGTTTAATATTTTATACAGGTCTTGTCTTTATGGAAAGTAACTACATTTTTGGCATCTGATACACTTTGGCTTCAACTTCCTTGCTGTAACATCTTGACTATGAAGGATACAGTGCAAGAATTCATATGTTGAAATATTTCTGTGACTTTATTCCACAACATTTTTATTCAACTTAAAGGAGCCATTATCGTTATTATTTTTTTCTTAATTCATTACTTTGGTGGTAGACAGAGGAGGGTTGGGCCATACTTGGCTATACTTGGGGCTTACTTCTGACTTTGCTCAGGGAAAACTCCCGGCAGTGCTTGGGGGGAATCTTATTCAGTGTTGGGGATTGAAGCAGAGGCAACTGTGTGCAAGGCAAGCACCTTAACCCTGTATTCTCTGACTGTTACTGTTGACATTAAGTATATATTTGGTGCATGCTTTTCTTTAGTGGTCCATAAGAAAATATTTTATTTTCTATATTTATTTTTTCACTGGGGGTAGGGGGCGGACAAAGCCAGAAATGCTCAGGGCTTCTGTGCTTAGGGATTACTCCTGGTGGTACTCACAGGACCATATGTGGTGCCAGGGATAAAACTTGTGTCAGTCACGTGCAAGGCAAACATATGGCTTTAATTTCAGGGTTAAGTGTTAGTGGTGGGTAGGGGGATGAGTGGGAGTCAGAATCAGGTCATGTGTTTTACCACCTGAGCCATTGCTCCAGCCATGTCCATCTGTCACACTCTATCGAGCTAGGTTTGTTGCCTTCCAGCATAGTTCATCATCAGAGTCTGGGAAGAGTCAGAGACTCCAGATACGGGCCTGAGACCTACATCAGGATTGAGTGTGCTCAGTGTGGAGCTGGTCACTGTAGCAGTAGCTGTGACATGACCCAGAACTTCATATGGGATAGATTTTATCTTTATTTACCCTGTATTTTTAGGTCACATAGTTGCTGCATTTATTCCAATTATTATCTATGATGAGGGCTGGAGTGATAGTACAGCGGTAGGGCGTTTGCCTTGCACGCAGCCAACATGGCTGACCCGAGTTCGATTCCTCTGCCCCTCTCGGAGAGCCCGGCAAGCTACCGAGAAGATCTCGCCCGCACGGCAGAGCCTGGCGAGTCCCCGTGACGTATTCGATATGCCAAACACAGTAACAACTAAGTCTCCAATGGAGATGTTACTGGGCCCGCTCAAGCAAATCGACGAACAATGGGAGGGCCTTTACCTTTACCTTTACCTTATTATCTATGATGATGCAAGTATTTAGACAAATCCAATGAATTACCTTGGTCTGTGAAATTATCCCCCAGGACTCTATCCTGTGGTAGTAACACCAACTTCTTAGTTAACCAGCTCCTTAGTTCAACCAGAAATTAAATTGTTTCCTTACCTGTCGGGCTATTGGCATGATGCCCAACACAGTCAGATGCTAGTCATACCTTTAAGGTGAGTGGAACTCTGCCATGCACTATGAGAAGAAATGTCTCTTCTCTGGATACGAGGCCCTCAAAAATTCATTTCCAAGGTACAGGACCCTAGCTTGAAAGGAGTAGAAGCACAAATGCTGAAATAGATCCCACGTGGATGATGAAGGCTACTACTTCTACTTCTCTTGGTTCCTATAGACTTTTATCCTTATTGTCAGAGGCAAAGAAGTATATACTAGCTATTGATTTGAGCCATGTATCTGGTTTTGATGACAGAAACAAACCTCACAAGATGTTGGACCTCTAACTGAGCCTTCAACAAGGGTTCATCACTGCTGGGCTGATGACTTCTAGATGCTGAGATACACAGTATTGTTAGTGAATTATCTGAAGTAAGGTCCCTTTTTATATCTCCTTTCCTTTCTTGTGTTGGGAGAGGGATATTGTATGGAGAACAGAGTGAAGGGTAAGGTATGCTAATAGAGAAACTGAAAGGCAATCTCCATATTTGGAATACCTATCAGTTTTAGAATGAATTAGTTAACTATTATCACCTGAAATATGGAAAAGGCCTGATACAATTCACTGATGCAATTGTTGACTGATACTTAAAGAAATGATCATCACTTGAGGCACATCTTTAGTCTCTGAAGCTGGCACACCGGCCACTTGGAAGTGGTTGTAACAAGGTTGGTCAAGCTGGAGAGATGCCTTATTATTAGGCCCATGCATTCTCCCTCCCACCAGAGTCCCTGCTCATGGGCTCATTGGGTAACAATGAACTGATCAAGGAGACTATTCAGGATCAGCCCATCAAGCCATCTTCCAGGATAACCTGTATCCCTAAAGTTAGGGAAATAAGGTGACAATGGACTATTTTCAGCTACTGCAATATTGTGTAGTACATAGTACTCTTACACATCTCAGAGCCATTCTTGTCTGTTTTTCCTCTGAAAGTTGGTTAATGGAAATTGAAGTAGGTGGCTTGGCAATTTGAGTCAGCAGTCAAAGTCACATACTCATAGTTTTGAATCTATTCCAGTCCTATCTCAAGTGTCCCACGCCATCTTAGAGTGATTGTTATATGTTTATCCAATAGAATGACTCGGTGGCTCTTGAAACATGCTGCGCTATACGAGCGTCACACTTTCTTCCATTTTCCCACAACAATTTATCAGAACAGAGATATTAGAGCAGGTTTATCCTAGTAGTCAGGGGGTCTACCAGGATATTTTAGCTTGAGGAATCTTTAAAGGTCCTGCCAAAATTTCCTTAGAACTGCATCACTATTTAAGAGACTCCCATCCCATCTTACTTGCATTCTTCTATTTATTTTTTAATTAAGATTAGATCAGCATTGTATGTCAACTCTCATCTGAGCATTTATTTCTTGTGGGTCTTCATTATAAACCCTTTGCCTTTCTCATAAACCCTAAAAGTCTAATCGCAGAAATGGTATTGATATTATCAAGAAAGTGTGTGTGTTGGGGGGGGGGTGGGTGACTGGGGTTGGGGCTGAGGTGGAGGAATGGACTGAAGTGTTTAATGAACTGTCATGTCCTATTCTTGACATTTTGTTCATGGGCATAAAAAAGTTAGAAGACTTTAATTTAAAAGACAGTTTAAAATTCTTTAAAAAATTAGAAGACTCTAAAAGACATTTTAAAATTCTTTTAATGAAAAAAATTCAAGAAAAGTGTTTCTGATCCCACAAAGCTAAAATGTCTACAGAAAATTTATGTGAGTTGTGGAGTATATAGTTCCAGGATTCAGAAGCTCCAAGGTGGAGGAGGAGAGAGTTTGAATAGTAGATACTGATTTGGGCTTTCTCAGCGTTCAGGAGAAGCAGAAAGAAAGGATAAAATCACCCAGGCAGAATGTGCAGAGAAGGACTTTTATGATGGAAATATGGGGCTCACCACTGTTTAATGGGAGGACAGATGGCATCTTTTAGATGGGGAAAGAGAGTGGAAATGTGATGCAGCAGGAAAGCTAGAGTACTTTAAAAAAAAAGAAGATAAGGAAGCTCAAGAAGAAAGGGAGCCCTAAATGAGGGAACCCTAAATGTTGGATGTCCTGGGGCGGTCAGTTGAGACAGGAGACTAAGATGATTTCTGGTTGCTGTTAGGGATCAGAGGAAAAAGAATTACATAGTCAAATCCAAGGAGAAGCTGAAATATAATAAGCTCAAAAATGAGAGAAAAGCATTAAAGTGAAGACGTGGAGATGTGCTTCTCTTTCAAGTCAGTGAGAAGTGGGTAGGCAGAATTCGGACTTTCACTTATTCCTGTTAATTTTTTTTCCAGATGTGCAGAAAGAGCCAACAGAAAGGGAGAGATGGAAGTTCCAGCAGAAAGAAGAGAATGAAGCAAGCTCAGAATCCCACACAATAGTTCTGTTTAATGAGAGTTCTTAGATGAAGAGAGAAGCAAAAAGGAATTTCTCTTAGATGAGTTTTTAATGTAAATAAATCAATGCATTTTTGTGAAGCACTTGACTTCCATACCCAAAGATGCTGTGCCTCTACATTCTAGCAAAGGCTGAATCACACTCAACACCAACACACACAGTTGTTTCTGTTTTATTTTTGTATTTTTATTTTTTACTGTTTTGTTTGTTTTAGGAACACACCTGGTGGTCTCAGGGCTTACTTCTGGCTCTGTGCTCAGGGATCACTTTTAGTAATGGTTGGGTGACCATATGTAGTGCCAATGATCAAACCGGTGTTGACCATGCATCAGACAAATCACTCAACCCCTGTACTATCTCTCCATCCCACACAGAGACCTTTTTAAACATAAAAGAACCAATCAAGTTGACTTTGCATGACTCACCCATTAAAAGATTCCTGTAACAATTTGACTCTGTTTCCATCCAAGTCTCAGTGAAAGAGTCTCAAACAATTAAACATTCTATTAACCAGAGAAAAAGTTTATGCAAAAACTCACGGCAAGGAAAGCTTTAGTCTAATCTCCCCCACATTACATTTCATTATGACAGATGTAGTTCATTCCAGCTTCTTATTTACATAGCACACAGACATACTGTCATTACAGAAAATTACCCTTAAAAGCATTAGCTTTTAAAACACTGAAACTGAAAATTTCCCACTCATTCATCAGTATGTTAAAAAATATGCTCTTCTTTCTATTAAGTTCTGTGTCTCAGTTTTATTTCGGCTCGTGCTCTTTATCCTTCTCGTGTTTTCAAAAAGAAGCAAAAGCACTGAGAGACTCAGTCGAAGCTATTCTTCCAGTTTTCTAAAACTGCTGACAAATCTATAACAATAATTTAGTCACTAAATCCGATGTAAGGTCCCCAATGTACCAGGGAACAAGTTTTCTGTGGTATCTGTGAATAAAAAACATTAACAAAAAATAAAATTGAAAGTTAAAGGAAAAAAAATTGAGTTATTTTAAGTTAACTGTTTCTTCGCTGAGGAGCATTTATAAAGACATTAATGCTTAGTAACAAAAATAGAATTAATGTTAACTTTTCTATGAAACAAGCAATATGAAAAGCCAAATGACATAAGTTATCTTGAAGATTTTTCAAGCTAGTGTACTTAACAAATATGCACCAGAAAGAACTAAGTTATTTTGTTTTACCTTGTTGATCTTCCTTGGTTTACAGTTGGATGGTGCTGATAAACACATTTTATTTTATTTAAATTTTTATTAGTGAAACACCATGAGGTACAGTTGTAGACTTACAAATTTTTGTGCTTGGGTTTCAGT
>JAOXYA010030942.1:0-12994 GCA_028565675.1 Sorex palustris
GGGGTGGGGGGCAGGGAGTGGAGACAGCACAGCTCTCTGTAAACTCTGGGTAACCTGAGCGAAACCAGAAACCAGACAGATCCGGAAGCTGGAAAGGGCTTGACAGCCAGGTGATGGGGCTTTATAAAAAAAAAAAAAGCGGGGCCGAGGGGGGGGGGGGCAAGAGGCCAGAATATGGGAAATGAAATGGGCTCATGGAAGGTCAAGTTGCCGGAGGAGTAGTAAAAGCTGAGTGATTTCTTGTATGATTAAGGGTTTATTTGGTGTTACCTGGAGTTAGGGTGAAATCCAATAGGGTAACTGGGTTTCAGGGCACTCCATCCGCCTGGCCCAAGTTACAGCAATATTCTAAACAACTTGGATGGGGTGACTGAACCTCTTTAGCTCCAACTCTCACAAATAAAATGCCACCTCCATTCCCCTTGGCCAGCAAATCTGAAGCTTGGTGGGGTGATGCCAGGGACTGTGTCTCCCCAGTACATTAGGGAGTGTCCGAAGGCAGGCAGGGGGCAGGCGCTGACCACTGGACCTTCCTTAGAAATGAGACAGGATCATTTTCCTTGTTCCCCAAACACAGTCATTTTAGCTATTTATTCAAACTGCATAAAGTTCCACTACAACGATCCCCCTCACCCCAACACTAAAAATGGAGATGAGTTTTTGTCAGTAGATTGGGTTTTTTTTCCCAACTTCTCAGATTGTGACAAGCAATTAAAATGCCTCCGTGATGACCCTTTAGTCCTGTCCCTGTACATTGGCTTCGCTCATTCATTACATTTTTCAAAGGCCGCATGCTGGGATTTTTAATGCCAACACCAGCCATATGAAACAGTACTACAATCTGTCACAATGTAACATCACAGAGAGATTTCCTAGGCTTTTCAAGTTTGTGCTCACAAACACATTTCCCTACTACATTGCTCACTTTGGAAGGATTAGAGAAATCTTCCCCGAGCCACTTCAGAAAGAAAGATCTGAAATTCTTAAATTTCACTCATATTTTGCAAATATTACAAATCCAGATATCTGGGGATCTCAGCTACATCCACAAACACTTAAGAGAGCAGAAATCTAAGACAGCCCAGAGCCCACAGGGGACTTGCCTTCACCCTTGTACCCTTTACTTCCCTACTTTCAAAGGATGGCCTCAATGCTGAGCAAAGAAAACAAAAGTGATACTTGGGGTGGGGGCGGGGGGTGGAGAAGGGAAAGAACTAAAAGTGAGTGGTTCTAATGCATCAGAAAGCAGGTGTCAGGGGGCCGGATGGAACTGTGGGGTCACTAGGAAGGAATGTCAGAGTCGGGTTATTAAGTTGAGCAGAAAATACGGCGTACGAGGTTAGCACCCTGCACATTAAGGATGGGCTGAGGAGTGAGTGAAATATTTTCCCTCCAGGTGCAGGGATACACAGGTTGGGACCCCCACATCTGGGATCTATTATATATGCGTGAGGTGACAGGTGGCTTTGGGGAAACGGAGCCTGAGCAGGGCTTTTAAAATATTTTCCCGGGAAGGATAAATAATTTGATGCTGTCCCGGTTTCCCTTCAATAGAAATACAAAAACACATCCTCAACCACATCAAAAGCAGGAGGTCAACTTCCTCCACACAGACCCCGGGTCCTGTCGGTTTCACTTCCGGCGTTGGGATATCAGGCCAACCGGCTGCGGGCTGAGATCAGTCACCCAACCCCACTGGGCTGTGTATAGAACTCATCCTTAATGCTCACCTCTTTTCTAATCCACGATTTTCACAAGCCCGAAAGGTTTTATTGGCAATTAACTCCTCAAGGGAGCGAGCGAGAGGTGTTATTTAACCTCAGCCTTGGCACCCAAAATAATATGATGAAGCGTCACTTCAACTTTCACAAATAAAAGAAATGCTCTTTTGAGAGGCAGCCAAGCCAACGGTCATTTTTGCTGAGATCAAAGATGATAAATGATGGATTCATTAGTATTTTCCCTGGTCTTGATTTTTTTTTAAATTTTAATTAAAGAACCGTGATTTACAAAGTTGTTGATAGTTGAGTTTTAGGCATATAATATTTCCACACCAATCCCACCACTGGGGTCAACTTCCCTCCAACAGTGTTCTCACATTCCACACCCCGTCCCCACCTGTCACCTTGACAGGCACATTACAAAGGTCGGTGGTTGTCAGTGTTGTGGAATCTGTGCTTTGAGTAGATGGCCGAGCCACTGCCCCACATCACCAGTATAACTAAAGCCCTGACTCCCCTCCGTCATTACTTCCAGAGAAGGAAAAAAATTAAGGGAACAAAGAAGAAAATGAGAAAGGAAAGTCTTAACTTTTTGTTGTTTGCTCTTTGAATTTTTCCCCCATTGGGTCCGGGCTGTTTGTTGAAAACTAAGTTGTGCTTGAGTCTATGAACCCTCTAGAAGCCCCACCTGAAATAATCTCAACTACAAAGAATTGCCTTAGGACACTTTGCCACATGATCAGATGGTTGACTTCTTCATTTCAACTCATTCTTCCAGGCAAAGCCAAGTCATTCTTTTTGGTAATGCCAAGTCATTCTTTTTTATGGGGGTGGGCATATCTGTCTCTATGCTCAGGAATCACTGCTGGCAGTGCTCAGGAAGAACTCATGCAGGGCCGGGGTTGGCCTCATGCAAAATACCTCAACCCCTGGACAATCACACTGGTTCCACTTCTTTTTCATTTCAGAAAAATAACTGCAGGGGATAAATGATAGGTAGGCAGTCCAGAGCGATAGGACAATGAGTGGACACTTAGCTTGTACACAGTAGACTTGGGTTCAGTCCCCAGCATGCTACCCCCAAACACCACCAGCAGTGATTCCTGAGTGCAGAGCCAGGAGTAAGCCCCCAAAAATGTAATCGATAGGTAGGAAGGTATCTAGCTAACAAATCAAGTTCTCCATTCTCCTGGGCAAAGACTGGAATGGAAGAAACTCTTCCTAGAAGGAAAACGGAGAGTGTTCCCACAACATCACCCCATCAGTATCCATGAAGTCTGCAAAACGGCAAGCCTCTTGCTGCTTTGCCAAATTCTTAGCTTATTCTTGCCATATTTCAGGACCTGTAATTAACACTGAGCTCAGAGCATGCACATGTGCCTAATGAATGTGCCCCAGCTTTAACCAGGCAAACGCCCAACTTTTAATAAAGACCACAGTGAACGACGGATGTAAAGGCCACTGTAATCTCTCACATATAAATAGAAGGAGACACATGAATGGGCGTATGAGAAGAAAGCAAGAACCTTTCCCTCTTGTCTATAGTTTTGGGAGAAAAATCTTTATTTGGGGGGCTCTGGGGCCCCACCAAGTTTACTCTCCTTAATATTTACCCCTAGTGTCTGTCTTTTTAAAATATCTCTGGTGCCTTCTAAATTTACATGTTCTAAAAATGAGATCTTGACCAAAGGATATAAATTTAAGTCCTTTAAAAAAATTTTTTTAAATTCCAGTAATGTTCTCTTCCTGTTTTATTAGAATCACATGGTGGTATTTCAACTGGGCTGTAGAAAAAGCTCAAGGGTTGGGGTGCTCATTTGCAAGCTGTGTACAGGAGAGGGTCATGCTTTTCATTTTTAATTGAGATTCTGATGACAAGTTTTCCTCTCCAGGGTACATGCTCATTTGCATGCAGCCTGGATGTGGAGTTTATTTAATAACTATTTAGAAATAGTTATGTAATAAATATTTGTGAGAGTCAACGGTGCCCAGAATAGTAAGGGAGCTTTAGGGAGGTCCCCAAAGCAAGAGAGAGATTTATACTAAAGTTCTAGGTCCCAATGCATCAATATCATCTAGACCATATACAGATTTCTGGGCTCTTCCACCAGAGAATAATGTGGGTTGGTTTTTGCAGGGCCAGAGAAACAGGGTTTTAACTATCCAGTTACTTCTCACTGTCAGGCAAAGTGACATGATTGGTGAAGACTTACATCCCCTCCACCTCCATTCAAGCTTGACTTGCTCTGCTTTTCAAGATAAAATCCTCCAAGATCCTCCCAATTAGATCTTCTGCCTCAGAAGTGGATAAACCCTAGAAATGACTAGACCAAGACCCAGTATTTTGTACCTCAAATGGAAAAATTTTTTTTAAAGCAAACTATTTTTTTTCAATTTCTCGAAGAGAAAGCATGTGGACAGCCGAGTTCCTGTGTGGGAACAGCAGCCTATGCCCCTGGTTTCCTCACCAGATTCTACTGAAAATGGGGTGAGCCCAGCGTTCTTGGCAAGGACAGGATTTCCCTAGGGGACAGAGACAAGAGCTGCTCCCAAATCATCTTGATTCCTGAACAGGGACTTCCTAGGACTTCAGGGTGTCCTGGGGTACATGTATGAGCATGCTGGGCATACTGAACCCAGGAAGTGGGTAAGCTGGAAATGTTAAATACTGATATTGATCAAGGAGATGATGAATCCAAAAGCATTGATTCAAGAGCATTGATTAACTCATTGCATTGATCAATTCTAAAGCAAAAGGCTGTGCCTTGCTATAGCTCAATACAGCAACACATGTATTCAAATACATGCTAGATGACGATACTGCCAGCTTCTCCATCACCCAAGGAAACTACATACTTGAAGAAAAATATGTTTGTTGAAAACTGAGGATGTTTAGAGAATTTCAGAGCCATGGGAAGGAGTCCTGGGGCCAGATTTGTTCTCCTCTTTTAGCATAAAAGTCGATTCAACAATCTATGTCTTTCCCACCTCTTTTTTGTTGTCATTGGTTTTGGTCCTCTGCCTGCTTTCTGTCCCAATTTTGAGCATTTATTAAGCAAAATGCATTAGCAATCAGGTCCCTGGAGTATTTCTACTTGCCCCTAGCATTCCACAATTCTTCTCAGGCCCCTCCAGACTGACTTCAGAGTGATTGCAAACCCTAGTGTATTTTCTGGGCTGTCTGAAGGGAAGGCCAGGGAGGGCAGGGGAGAAGACACGTGGCAGTGATTCCTCTTCTTTGAAACCAGCCCTAGGCTGCAGGCCACGTGGTTGAATTTGATGGTTGAGGCTGGGTTTTCCAGATATGCCTTCATGGGACCAAAGGAAAGGCAGAGACTTCCTTCTTAACAGGGATTCAACCACTTTCTGATGGGACAACTGAATTCAAATCTTGGATTTTGAAAGGCAAGGAGGGGTCTCTGAGTGATGAAAATGATTCTGAGCTAAAGAATGGACGGGCTGGGTAAAGTAACACAGCAGTCGCCTCTGCTAAGGATCAGTGGGAGATGCCTGCACCCAACTCTGTGTGTGTGTGTGTGTGTGTGTGTGTGTGTGTGTGTTCAATTTATGCTGAGTCCTTGAAAAGCTGCTTCCTCCTGGAGGCACCACTATGCTATGCCTAAGAGTACAGGAGTGTGTAGTTGGATCCTGAATTGGTTCTTCTTCTTCACAGTCATTTGGTTAGGCACTAAACCACTGTCATAGTTACTTCATCTGTAAAGTGGGTATGTTAATATAGCAACTCTTTTATACAGTGGTTGTGAGGGAGACATAATTCAGTGTCTTGCTGGTGGTGAGTATCAGTGGTTTGCAGAATTTCCTGTTAGTCTGATATCTTTACAAAGCACAGCCATCAATGTCCAAAGAGGGTGAAAACAAAATCCATATTGGTAAGGATAACTGAATCCACTCCGACCCACCTGAGGGATGGCAGTCAAATAGAAGCCACAACTACCACAATTGTCGATAAACTCAATCAACACTTTTAGAAAAAGCAGCACTGAAAGACAGACAAACTTCATGAACTCTCTCAGTAGAGTGGTGAGGGTTTTAGAGAGGAGAAGAGACAGCAAAAAGAGCAAGAGAAACAAAAGTGAAAAACAAAGAGAACTCGGGTATGAAGAGAATACGGGATCCAACAGTTAGGGGCAATTAGCCGTCTGAGATGTTATGTCTCCTATGAAAACATTCCCGAAAAAGCACACAGGAGCAAAGTTCAGCAAGAGGAAGTTAGAACGGTGGCTGCTTCTTAGTATGTATTACCAGTTTAATACAGCAGTGCGCACGCACACACACACACACAGACACATGGACACACACACATTTTGTGCATTACTTGGAGTGAGAGAGAAAATATCGGATGCTTCCTTGAAACTCTGTAGACAGGGTATTTCATTTTGGGGATGGGGCTCGTTAGAAGGGCTTGAAGCCCAGGGTCACTCCCAGGGATTCCTGTCTGGCATGTAAGAGGCTTGATCATTCAGTGCTCAGAAACTGCACTGTGAGGCTGGAGTGGATGGTCTACGCAGCAGTGTGGAAGGGTCCCCTGGGTCACCCTTGTGGGTGGTGGTAGTAGTGCCAGGGTCTCCTGTACACCAGGCACACACTCTGACTTTGAGCAGCTAATAGACACTCGAAGAAAAACAGTTGTCGGAGAGGTTTTCTACAGCTTTATTCAGAGTTATTCCTGAAAATGACAATTGCTTAGAGTAGGAATTGATGTTAGACTGATCATTGTATGAGTTTATTCTATAAGGAAGGAGCTTAACTTTAATGTTCTCATATAATTCTAAAAATTAAACTATTCCTTTGAGCTGAGTCGATCTCCACTACTAATTTGTTTCTTGACAAACACAGAAAAGATAGTCTTCATACCTCAAGCAAGGCACAAATATTTGGAAATCTGTATGTTTGAAAATTCTACTTTTTGGAGGGAGTTGTTTTGGAGCCACAGCCAGCAGTGCTCAGGGCTTACTCCATCTCTGCACTCAAGAATTAATCCTGGTAGTGCTCAGGAACCATTTGAGCTACTGGGGATTAAACCCAGATAACCCATGTGCAAGGCAAGGACCCTACCCACTGCAATATTGTTCTGGCCCTTGAAAAGTGAATTTTTTTTGAAGACTCAATTTTTGAAAATACATTTAGAATTTTCTCTGGTTGAAAATTTAAAAATCACACAATGGGCATAGACTCAATGAGAAAGATAATTACTGTTAAACTAAGGCCTCAGATTTCTTTTAACTCAGGAAAACTTTTTAATTTATTTTTTGTAATTATTTTTCTTTTTTTGTTTACTTTTTAATTTACTTTTTAATTTAATTTATTTTTTTTTACAGACTTACAAACTTTTGTGATTACCCATCCTTCCACGAGTGCCCATTTTCCACCACCAATGTTCCCATTATCCCTACTGTCACCCTCACCCCTGCTCCCTGCCTCTGTGGTGGGTACATTCCCTTTTACTCTCTCCTTTTGGGTGTTATGGTTTTGCAATACAGGTAGTAAGTAGGCCTTAGATTTTGGAAGCAAAGGTTCCAAAGTTAAACACATGAATTATTTGCTTACTCCTGACTTAAAAATGATTTTAAAATATTTCTTTCTCACACCAGGAGGGCAGATATCCACCTTATTGTAATTGAAGACAGGTATTCTATTTATTTTCTTTATAAGAGGAATTACTTTAGCATAAACACCTGTGAACAACACTAACCAAGAACTGTGGGATTTGATAAAGCAGGATTTCTGACAGTATTAAATTGAATATAATGGCCTACCACTTGCAGCAGCAGATGTTTTCTCATGGTATATTTAATTAGAGAAGTGACAGAGTACTGTATATTAGTGATGATTGTAACCTGGGGCAAAAATTGGGGTAAGAGGCTGCGGTATACAATACTTTAGCTATGCAAGACTGAGTTGTAGAACCTCATCGGCCAGAGAGAGTATTTCATTTCACCAAATGCCACCCAGCTTAGAATCTCTGAAGCAGGCGCAGGGGGAGAGAATCACATCAGAGAGAAACATTCAAAAGCTTCAGAGCTGTGGACACCCTATTTAAAAGAGACAATTCCCAAGTGGATTTAAGAGCAAATTACCTCCTCCGAATATAGAAGTGGAAAAATTCCATTCACCATCACTTGATAATTCAGCCAATCTAAGCCTTGCTTTCCTAATTTTCAAGCACTTGGGAGCAAGAGAATGACAAGTTTTATAATTTTACCAAACTAGATACTTTACATGCATTACTTGGTTGAACCAATACCACTATCATATAAGGCCCAGTTTCTTAAACTGTGAATCATGGCCCCATCACTAAATGTGGAGGGACTTGAAAAATTTGACAACAATAAAAAGTTTCTGAACATGGAATGGCTAAAAGTTAAAATTAATTCAAAGCCAGCCTCCTAATGTATCCCCGGTGTTTCTGGCAGTGCTCCCTGCTATTACATTGCTGGGGGGGGGGAAAGGGATAGGCAGTGGGAAATGTTTGACAAGCCCTAATTATAAGGCAGCTACTGTGTAGCACGTAGGGGGGATACACCATATATGAGTTCTACTTTTGCAGGGAGAAATCAAACTTCTATGCAAAGTTTTGGGAAGAGTGATAGAAAGAAGATTTTATTTTCTGTGAAAGTGTGTTCAGGATTTCAGCATTTTTTCTTTTGTAATTAGTTTAATTATATTATTATTATTTGGGCTGGAGCGATAGCACAGTGGGTAGGGTGTTTGCCTTGCACGTGGCTGGCCTGGGTTTGATTCCTTTGTTCCTCTCTGAGAGCCCGGCAAGCTACAGAGAGTATTCCGTCCACATGCAGAGCCTGGCAAGCTCCCCGTAACATATTCGATATGCCAAACGCAGTAACAAGTCTCACAATGGAGACATTACTGGTCCCCATTCGAGCAAATCAATGAACAATGGGAGGACAGTGCTACAGTGCTATTAATATTATTGTTATTATAATTTTTAATTTTTTAGATTTTTAATTGAATCACTGTGAGATACATCTTTACAAAGCTGTTCATGATTAGGTTTCAGTCATACAGTGTAAGATTTCAGAAATTTTCTAACTCAGACATTTTCTCAGAGGGAAAGACTCAGTCTTAGAGAACAGATTCTGCTGGGAAACCCTCTAGAAACATAAAAGGCAGGCAGTGCTTTCCAGGAATGATTCAGGGAAATGGGTATCTTTCATGACCTCTCCTGCGTTACTAACATCTTTAAAAATAGAAATGTTGAAAAGCTGTAGGACTAAGGAGTGAGATCATTCACAGAAACATTCTACCTTAGAGTGTGCTTCAAAATCAAGGTTTTTACAGAATGATCTTTTTCATATGTGGATAGAAAGACACATAGTCAGGGGAGAGCAAACAGCCAAAGGCAACAGAGCCTGAGAACTGGTCCTCAGAAGAGCTTTCCAAGGAGGTGGGGGAAGGCTGATGGCAGGGAGCCTTGGGACAATGGTGAAGGGAAGCAGACCCTCTGCTCAGGAGGTGTGTAGTATTGGAACGTTGTATGCAGAAAACCTTACCATGAACAGTATTGCAAATCATGCTGCCTCAAATAACATTTTTTAATCAATAAAAATGAAGATAATAAATCATTTAGGCTCATATTTTGATAAAAGTCTTTAGGAGTTAAGAAAAACCACAATTTTACTTAATAAACTATCACTGCTTAGTGCAAATTCATATTTGCTCTTCATCACTAAACATAGTTCAGAAGATTCTTTTATTTTTGTAATGCCAAGGCCCAAATGCAGGACTTCATAGATGCAGGGCAAAAGCAGGTCCTCAGAAGAAAATTTTAATACTGGTGCTATTTAAAGTCCAGGAGGGAAAATCTTAAAATAATCTTGCATACAAATGTGACTAGCAGTTCTGGTCAACCCAAAGCTTTTAGAAGGTGAGTGGATAAACAAGCTATGCTACAGTTATGCAATGGGGTATTACTCAGAGAAAACTAATGAATTATCAAGTGACAAAAGACAAGGAGAACTCTTAAGACAACTGTTTCAAGTGGGCAGGTATGGTTCTAACAGATATGGCACTTGGAAAAAGACCAAAAGACGAAAGAGGTAAGAAGTTGCCACTGGTTAGGGTAAGAGGTGATAAGAGAGATCAGGGATTTTTAGGGCATAAAACTATTCTTTTAGGGAAAGGAGATGTTGAACTATACCCAACAGTGTGTAGGACTTATTCCTGACTCTGAGTTCTGTGCTCAGGGATTACTCCTGAGAGTGTTCAGGATTGAACCCAAGCAAGAGCCTTATCCCTGTCCTTTCTCTCCAGTCCTGAAACTATTTTGTATGATACTATAATGGTTGATAGACATTACGTGTTTGTCAATATAAGGTATTTGTCAAAAGTCAAAATAGGGGTTGGAGTGACAGTACAGTGGGTAGGGCATCTACCTTGCTAAAGGTTAATCTGGGTTCAATTTCTGGCACCCCATATTGTTGCCGTAGCATTGCCAGGAGTAATTTCTGAGTGCAGAACTAGGAACAACCCTTAAACATCACTGAGTGTGCCTCAAAAAGTACCCTCACCAAAAAAAAACTCCCTCCCCCCCAAAAAAAACCCCCAAACAATTACAAAGGACGAATGCTAATATGAACCACAGACTTTAATTAATAAGAAACTCGTATCAATTCCTAATTTGGACAGGCTTCCCACACTAATACAAGGTGTTAATAGGCGAGTACATTGTGAGGGGCAGAGAAAGAGGAACTTTAAATGGAAATTTTCTGTATTTTATACTCAGTTTCCCCTCAAATCTAAAAACTGTTAAAGACATCAAGGAGGACAGACTGTTAACTGAAGAGAGAGAAGGAATTCCTTGTGCACTGAAGCAGATGACCGTCTTTCCACACATGTTCACCAATTATGGCAGACTCGTAAGGAAAATAATATGTGCATTTTGTAAGAGGAAACACTGGAGGAAATCAGGATTACCTTGATTTCAGAACTAGAGGTGGCTTGTGAGAGAGAGGAACAGGTTTAGATAAACTTATAAATTTACTGGTTTTAACTATCAAACATTCCAAATATTTCTGAGAAGGGGAAGACTTGCGATTCTTTTGGGGCAAAAGTGAACGGGTGAAAATAAGTCTTGTGGAAGATAAACTTTTCTATATGTGGGATATAAAAAAAAAAACTTCCTAGACGAATATCTACTATCCAAAGGCAATAGAAACAGAGCAGGAGAACTGGTCTTCAGTAAGAAGCTTGCCACTAGGTTAGGGGTGAGGGTAAGTTAGGGAAGAGAAGATTAGGACAATGTGTGAGAGAATAGTGCCTGCCACAGAGGCAGTCCGGGAGACTGGAGGGAAACTGGGGGTGTTGATGGAGGGTAGTGGGCACTGGTGAAGGGACTGGTGTTGAACATGGAACATGGTACATTTGAAACGAAATCACAAATATCTTTGTAACTTTGAAATTCATTGCAATTCAATTAAAAAAATACATGAATTGGTGCATGTGGTTTGCTTGTGTAAGACCTGGCATGGTGCTAGCTCTCAAGTGCCATCTGGGGTAATTCTGCTGCTCTGGTGTACGAGATGTTCAAATGTTGGTCTCTTCCACTGGTTCCTAAACTCAGTGAGAGCAGGAGCCAAGCTGTAGTCCTCTGTGTTAACAAAGTATATTTAAGGAAATAGTGCTCAGAATAGGGAATTTATTTCTTATGTGGAGAGGCATTTTAATTTCAGTTAAAAACCATACTGCAAAACTGAAAACTTCTTTTTTTCAATAAAAAGTATAAGCCAGGTGAAATTTTAATCTACAATTGATTTGGTCAAATGGTATTGCTACATATCAACTTTTACCACTGTGTCTAAAGTATTTCCCATAGACTTGATTATACTGAGATTTGCTGGCTCAAATCTACCATCTTGAAAGCAGAGAAACAGCAACTTCAGGTTCGAAGTGAAAACTAACTGCAATTGGAGATCCACATCAGGGTTAGTTGGAGAGAATTCTAGTTCACAGTATCAGAGTCCCAGATAAAGGTGAATTCACTGTTGCCACTCTTATTTCTGTATTGAAGATTGCCTGCAACTGATCTAATCAAGATGGTAACTAAGATATTCTAAGAAGCAATAAAGTTCCTGTTTTCATGTAAAGTGCCTAAACAAACACACAAGGTAGCAAGCCATAAAAATGCCCAGAAGAATAGAAGAATGGCTTTTAAATGGCCTTTTTTCCCTATTTCATTTCAAGCAACAGACAGGTATTTAACTAAATTATTCTCCACCGAGACTATTAATACAGCTTTTCTATTGCTATCAGAATGGAATTTTCAGATCCACTTAATTTTAAGAAATGGGCTGAAATTCAAATTATAGAGGGTTTTAAATGGTGCCTTATGCTATAGGACTATTTATGCTGATAACAGCATTGAAGAAGTTGGACCCAGATAATCTAGTTAAGAGTATTTAATCAGAGATGCCCAATGAAAGTCTTAGGCATGTGCATGAATATCTCTAAAATTATGATGAAGCTTGAAAAATGTTTCCGTTTTCTCATCATTCATTGGTGACAACATTTAGATCAGATACATATTTAGAATACACATTTCCTAGAATTATAAAACCAGCATGAATCCTAAAAGGTTTCAAGTCCAGACATGAATCCTAAAGGGCTTTGAGGCCAGACCCACTGAAATGTGAGTCCCAGACCAGCAAACTAATTTAGCTGCTGTGTGCCTCTGTTGACATTTAACCTAAGCTTCCATTTCTCTATCTGTAAAATGGGGATAATGGCTACACTCCTCTCACAGGTTCATGGAAAATTAAATGTGATGAATATGCAAAGTATTCAGCCCAGAAGAGAGAAGGCAGCCCTTTGGCATCTCAATACCTTTTAGCAGTTATGATAATGATGAGGAAAAAGGATCTCTAAGGCCAGGAACCAGAATGCACCAGAGATGTTTTATCTAAACTAAGTTTCTAGGATAGAGATTCACTGGAATTGGGAGTTTAAGTATAACTCTCCATCCAAAAAAAGCATAACTATTTCCATTTTTCTGCTATTGAACTGATGGAATGATTGAATCAGCAATTGTAAATTAAAGTCCTCAGTTTATGAAGAATTCAAACATTTTTAGCTTGCCATGAACAATGGATGCTACCTGTTTGCTGTAAAACTTTATAACTTAGTTCACTTAATATTTTATAGCTTAGTTGCCTTTTTCTTGTGTGTGTGTTTGTGTGTGTGTGTGTGTGTGTGTGTGTGTGTGTGTGTGTGTGTGGGGGGGGGGAGTATATGTGTAA
>JAOXYA010030950.1:0-12993 GCA_028565675.1 Sorex palustris
GGGCCCCCCCCCCCCCCCCCCCCCCCCCCCCCCGCCCCCAGCTCAACCTGTCTCGCAGGCTAGGGGAAGGGAGAAGGTGATCTTGATGGCTCATTTAGGGTCAGAGGTGATTCCTCCCGGGCGACAGCGGACACCTGGTTGGCTCCGGGAAAAGGGTGGGAACCAAGTTGCTCAGGCAGGGAGGCTTGAGAGTTATGAATGCTGCTTGGGCAACTTCAGTCCCAAGTCACGCTCTCCTCTCCATCCGCAGATCCCTCTTTGGCTTATTCCTTTGAGTTAAATGCACACATGCTGCCCCTTAAAAGGTCAGCTCCTGCTCCTACCTGAGGTGGACAGCATGGTGAGTTTGGCTGCCCCTTGGGTGCTGGAAACTCTATTATTAACCTGTCACTGTCACTGTCATCCTGTTAATCATCGATCACTCCAGAGGGCTCCAGTAGCATCTCCATTATTAATAGAATTATTATTCTATTATTAATAGAATTGTTAATCACAGAGTCTAAAGCAAAACTAACCCCAAAAGCCCTAAACCCTCCAGGTGTTCCCTCACCTGCGATTGGAGCTTGCTAGTCCTCACCTTAGCCCAGGTAAGCTACTCAAGAAACTGAGCTCACATGGGAGCCACCAGGCCACCTGTTACTACCATATTTGAGTAGATAACCCCCCACTCTACCGTGTGTGTGTGTGGGGGGGGGTTACTGAAAATGATACCCAAATGTCACCTTTAAAATTCTTATTCTTTTTGGTTTTGAGGACACAACCAGCAGTGCTCAGGGCTCACGCCTGGCTCTGTGCTCAGGGGTCCCTTCTAACAGGGCTTACCTTCAGCAGTTTTGATTCAACAATAGTGTGGGGAGGGGATAGGGCAGGAAGTGACATTTGGAGGGGTTCCTCCAGGAAGCTGAAATCCACTTCCCCAGAGGGAACATTGTCCCTGACAGAGACAGGACGTGCCTGGGGGAAGTCCTGTGTGGATGACTATTCTACAAGGTGAACTAGCTGCTCTCCTTGTCTCTACATCTGACTCAAAATAGGTGCTCAGTTTTGTTTGTTTTTGAGCCTCATGTGCTGGGGCTCAAACCCAGGGCTCCTGCGTGACAGCTTTTGAGCCATCTCCTATCTGAAGCCTGTTTCTTCACCCCACCCCTGCCCATCTCTCAGTACTGTGCCGTCAGAGCATGTGAAGAGCTGGTTCCCTTCTCTGACCCTTGGCCCACTGAGGGGGGCTCTGCCATGGAGACCTGCCATGGTTCCTCCTCCCACTGGAGGGTGGGTTGGCCTCTGGAGTGCCCCCTGCTGGAGGCCCTTGAGAGCAAGCCCCCATCCTCAGCCTAGGCGATCCATCAGTGGGGAAGCAGAGAGCCCTTGTTCCTTCTCTTCTCACCACCTGTGGTGACCTAGCCACACAGGCAAATGTGTGTCTGCTGCGCTAGACAGGCACTCTCCCTATGAAGGCAGAGCCTGTGGCCCGCAGAGACCCTGCCTCCCAGCTGGCTCCTGGAACTCTCTGATCAAAATGCTCTATTATTTTGGGCATGTTTGGAGAGCTCCTAAGTGATTCTCGAGAAACCCAGGGGCCCCTTTGGGTGATTCTTGGCCAACGTGGCTGGTGGTTTAATTCAAGGTCGGAGGACATGCTACCCTTGGGAGCTGCTATGCTGGGGTGCTCCCAGCCACCTCAGTGTTGCTTGGTTACTCCTGGGGCTAGACCTGGGAAGCATGTGGATCCCAGCCCCTGTATGTCTCTGTCAGCAGATGGGCTCAAGCAGGGTTTCCTTCCATCCCGTACCGTTTCCCTCAGAGAGAGAGACAGGCCTGTTTTACGGCTGATGCCCTTTTTTTTCCTCACTGAGGGGTGCTAGGGTTTGAACCCAGGGTCTCACCCATGCTCCACTGCTAGGTCACATCCCTTCTCGGCCACTGAGTGGGATCCATGCTTGCTGGTCTGAGTTATGGAGTCCTGGAGCCAAACAGGATCTGCCCTCACAGAGGGCACCACACACACAGGAAATGGTCTCTTTCCTGACAGTCTCTTTCTGTGAGGTTGGGTGGCCCCTGGGGTGGGCTGGACCCCCACAGTGGAAGGAGAAGGCAGCCGGACTAGAGCTTGCAGGTGGGACCTGCAGGAGAGTTTCTGGAGCAACCTGAGCGGGCAGCAGTTCCTGGAGGGGCTCATAGACCTGGATGCAACTCTCTTGGTGTTCTAGAAGTTTCTGCCTGATGGGACAGCTTCATACCAGGGGTCATCAGCGCCCTTTCCAGGATGCACGGTGAGGTCTTGGGGTCAGTCCAAGAGCAGCTGGACAGCCTCCCCTGCCTGGTCTCTTGGGGCAGGGAGAGTTCCAAGTGGTCAGAAGTTTCTGGCATGTCTGAGTTTCAGTGGAAACCCTACCGTTCAGGGTGTACACACTCTTAATAATACTCATTACGTGACTCAATAGAATCTTAATAAAGTAAAACAAGCCAGCGGGAGATGTCTGGTGGCCCCAAGGGAAACTTCTGCCTGGAGGAGGGTGGAGGAGGGTGCTCTGGGCTGGGGTCCCTGGCTCAGACCCGAAGGTCCCCCACATGGGGTTGTGGGTGGAAGGGTTGAGGAGTGAGTAGAGGTGGCATCCCAGGTGGACTCTAAGGGGGATTTCCATTTTGTTAAGGGCATTGAGACCACACTCCCCCTACCCCCAGCACCACACACACAGGGGCATGGGAAAATCTTGTGAAAACAGATGCTGGTTAACGGTGCCTGCTGCCCAGGCTCAGAGGGGCCTGGCACATGTGGGGCCTGGCCGGGCCTGCTTGAACCACCAACTCTGGGTCTGGGGTGTGTGAGGGCTGAGGGCTGTGTCTCAGAGGATGGGCAGTGGTCACTTCTGGGGTAGGGGTGAGGTGGAAGAGAGAGAGAGACAGAGACAGAGAGACAGAGACAGAGACAGATAGAGACAGAAACAGAGACAGAGACAGAGAGGGAGAAAGAGAGAGCAAGACAGAGAGAGCAAGAGAGAGAGAGAGAGAGCAAGAGAGAGAATGCAGGAGCCAGTAGTGACTGCCTGCTTGTAAGGTGATCACAGTCATGAATAATGGAGTGACAGGTCCCGAGACGGGCCCAGCTGCCTCCTCAGAAGTCCGGGGCTCGGGGTTTAAGACCTCAAGGACTGCAGGGTTTGGCCTGGTGGGGGGCCCCACCTGGCCCTGGGGTGACCAGTGGGGCATCGCAGGCCTCTCCTTTCTGTAAAGCCAGATGGAAATCAGACACCCAGGCTCAGTGTCACTGAGTCCCCTGGAGGAGAGGAACTGGCGGGTGTGGGGCACGGTGGTGGCCTGGCCTCTGTCCTCATAAATATGTGATGAGGTGCAAGGAGAAGGTCTGCACTGGGTGCACGGGGCCCTGGAGGGTGGCAGAGAGGGGATCAGGCCAGGAGGGACAGAGACAAGGCGCTGGGCTCCACTTGGAGGCGGGGGAGTGGGGTGGGGATGCAGCCCTGAAGGCACTCAGGACAGGATTTCAGCCTCCCCCGCCTGGACATCAGAAAACCCTGGGTCCTTGGACACCTGTGAGGGGTGGCATTGGTCCAAGGAGGGGGGGGGAATTGGCTGTGCTGAGTAGGTGGGCGTCCAGCAGGGACCTTTGGCAAGATGATGCCCCAGAAGAAAAAGAAGAGGAAGAAGGACATAGACTTCCTCGCCCTGTACGAGGAAGAGCTGCGGAACTACGCCTCAGAGGATGATGAGGATGAGCTGGAGCATGAGTACTACAAGGCCAGAGGTGAAGGAAATGGGGGTCAGGGCGTGGGCATGGGTCCTGGGGGTCAGGGCATGGGGCATGGGACACAAGGGCATGGGGGTCAGGGTGCAGGGCGTGGGGCACAAGGGAATGGGTGTCAGGGCATGGGGCATGGGGGTCAGGGCATGGGGGTCAGGGTGTGGGGCGCGGGGCACAAGGGATTGGGGATCAGGACATGGGGCACGGCTGTGGGGCCACAGGATGTAGTCAGGGTCCAAGGGCACACTGGACAACTGAAGGAGGAATCAGGTCCCTCTGCCCCTTCCTCCCAGAGGATCCCCTTGTGCCTGTATTGTGTGCTCTTGCAGTGAGTCCCTGGTGGTGCAGAACACAAGTGTACCTGTTGGACAGAGAGGCAAGGTGTGTTACCTATGCTCCTGGACTCTAGTGGCACAGAAGAGGCCAGAGCCCCACAACCATGCTCTTTCTATGTATCTCAAGAGCCACGTTCCTGCCCAGTGCCACGTGTGGCCTGTAACAGGCAGAGAGCCGCCCCTGGAGGGCTGGGAGGTGGTGGCAGGACTAGTCTTCTGGTGAGGGAGTGACTGATGGAGACAGACCTGGGGCTTAGCTAGGACATGCGGTGGCCCACTGGGAGGGCATTCGGTCCTCAGGGCAGGGTTCTTTCTATCTCCCTCCCCTGAGGCCTCCAGCGCTGCCTTGAAACATTCGCCTTCTCTTCAGGCAAGTCACAGAAGGTGTGATCAGGGAGCCAGGAGCTTGGGTTCTGCAGAGATTTGGGGTTTTCTCTTTACAACCCTGAGAAGTATTTTTAATTCTGAAGGCACATGGGCTATCGGCTTGTGGTTTGTAGAAATCTCCACCCCTCCCTACTGTCTTATATCACGTCTGTTTCACTCACTGTGTTGGCCTGCCTGGACATTTCAGGCATTCAGATTCTCTGTGCTCCCTCCAAAGCAGCACAGTGGTTCTTCCTGCAACATGCTTCTCCATGTACACAATAGTCATTGACCCTTCACCCAACATGCAGGGCTCAGGGGCTACTCTCAGCGCATTCCTTGGGAGTTACACCCAGCAGGACTGTGGGGTGCTGGGTATGTGTACCCTCCTTACTCCATGGCCTCTTCCCAATATTTATTGAATGCACACTTCCCAATATTTACTGAACACCCACTTCTGTGCCTGCCTTTGGGCTTGTTTTCTCTCATCTGTTCCTCTCTTCCCATCTTGACCTTGGAAACTCAGCTAGGTCTCCTCTTGAATCTGGTTGGTCTAATGGTGCTCATTCTGGGGTTCAACCAGACCATGATGAAATCAGTCAGAGAAGAGAAAGCTGGGGTGGGCGCAAGGTACTCAGACATGGATGGCCCCCAATGAGACTGCGCAGTCAGCTTCAGAACCCAAGTGACAAAAGTGGGGGATGCATATGGCAGGTACACACTGAGTCTCAGATGGCCCATGGTGGTCACCCTCCTGGTTCCAGGATAGCATTTCCCCTAATCCCCCAGTCTGTCTTCTTGCATTACAAATAGAACCTTGGTAAGTGTGATAGGGAAGAAGGAGAAGAAGGAGAGGGGCCTAAGGTTTCTTTCTCTGTTTCTTGGGTCACCTCCAGGCCACAGTGAAGTCCTCCAATGGTCAGGGAGAGGAGAGAAGCTCCCTCAGTGCGTGAAGAAAGGGAAAGATACACCTACACACTAGACGGTGCCCCTGAGGGAGGCAGGTCTTGTTGGAGACAGTGAGCCCTCCAATACCTGAGCTCTGAAGGGATCTCAGGCCAGGACATGAGCTTGCTGCCACAAAGTCACACCTCTTCTGCATCCCATATAGGGTGGCCTCCTTGAGAATGTGTTCAACAGAGAGGATGGCTGATATGACGACGATAATGATAATAATGTTGGTTATGATGGTGGTTATTAATGATGAGCACAATGGTGGTGTTGAGGACGGTGGAGATGATGGTATGGATGAGGGTGGTGCTGTTGATGCTGATGATGACAATGGAGATGGTGATAATGGTATTGTTGATGATGTTGGTGGTATTGATGAGGATGGGGATGGTGCTATTGATGATGATGGTGGTGGTGATGACAATGGAGGTGATGATGATGGAAGGTGGTGCTGATGAGGATATTGATGCTAATCACCTACCACTTAAGGAAGGTATCTTCCAAGCAACTATGGAAGGGTATCACTCAGATAAATTCCAAGAAGTGAAAATGCTAGGGCAATGAGTATAAACACGAAAAATTTTGTTTTACTTGGCTGGCCACAATCTTTCAAGGAAGAAATGGTCATTTACTTCACGGTGGTGAGAGAGAAATGGATGGAGGGCAAGACATTGAAGCTCAGATAAATTTGATTGAACTCACAGAGCCTCTACTGGAAATACAGGGGTTCAGATTTGGGTTAGCTTAGTTCCATCATGACTCTTCATTTTGTCTGTTGCTTTATTCACTGATGCAGGCAATTATTAATTACCTTCCATTGTCCAGGCTCTGAGCTAGGAGCAACTCTGGGCTGATGTTGACAATTCTTTGTGATGACCAGGGGGACTTTGTTAGCTGAGTTGGTTTCACTGGAGCCAAATAGGAATGCCTGTCTTTCACTTTGTGGTTCTTTAGTTATCTGAATTGAGCACTTTTATTATTTTTTTAAATTGAGGAATAATATCCATAAGCACAAACTCCCACATGTACAGTGTGATGAGACTTTATGTACAGACATGCTCTGTAACCATCATTCCAATGAGGACAAGAACATTAACAGCCTCTAGAAAGAGCCTTGACTGCCCTTCCCAGGGGTGACAGTTTTCCTGATTCTATCACCACCGATTAGTATTTCCTGTTCTGGAACTGTTCACAAATGAACTCAGAACATTGTAGATGCTGGGAAAGGTCTAGTTTCTCTTTGTTAGAGATAATATTTGAGAGATGTATCCATGTTGTGACATGTTATATGGTTTGCTCTTTTTCCATTTTGTGGGATTACCCTCTCTGTGTCAACATTTATTTAACCATTCTATTGTTGATGGACATTTATTTGGGTTCTGGCCAATATTTAGCTATTACACATTAAGCTGCTACAAGTCTTGTACACATCATTTGATGGACGTACACAGGCATTTCTTTCGGATCTATAATTGGAAGTATAATTACTCGATTATAGGGTAGACATATGCTGAGCTACCAATGTTTGTACCAATTTATACTCCACCAGCAATGTATGAGGGCCAATGGGGCTGCATTCTTGCCTGTACTTACGGCTGTCATTTAAAAATTTTTAGCTAATATGCATATGTATTACTACCTCATTATACTTTTAATTTGTGTTTCTCTGAAGAATAATACCTAATACTTTTACATATGTTTATTGGTGGTTTGGACGTCCTCTTCTGTGACCCACCTATTTAAGTTTTTATTTATTTATTTATTTAAAAATATTTTGGTGGGGAGTCACACCTGGTGAAGCACAGGGGTCACTCCTGTCTCTGTACTCAGGAATTACTCCTGGTGGTGCTAAGGGGACCATATGGGATTCTGAGAATCAAACTCAGGTTGGCTGCTTGCAAGGCAAGTGCCCTACCCATGTGCTATCGCTTCAGCCCCCTATTTAAGTTTTTAATCCATCTTTCAACTCTACTGAAGTACAGTTTTCTTGAAAATAAGATGCTTCCATTTCTTATATGCTGTTTGATGAGTATTGGCAAATACATCTGTATAAACACTACCAAAATCTATACAGACAACATTTAAATGATTTTCCTGAAGTTCCCTGAGTCCCTCATAACCTCAGTCCCAGAAAATCATGTTGATTGTTAATGGATTTGATTAGACTTTCCTAGAATTTTATGTGGAAGTCATTCTATAATGCCTCTGAATTATTTTGCTCAGCGCAACATGTTCAAACATGCTTGAGATTCGTCTGCATGCATATGTCAGTACCTTCTTCCTTTTTAATGTTTAATCTTTTTATAGAGGTCACCCCCAGGGATGCTAATGTGGGAATGAAGTCCCCTCCCAGCAATGCTCATCTTGCTGGTACAGGCCTGACAATTCACTGTTTGCATCTACTTGGAGGTCATTTGGGCCAACCCCAGAGTGCTCAGGGGGCTATATGGAGCCAAGGGTCAAACTCAGGACCTGGTACATGCAGAACATATTCTCTACCACCCGAGTTTTCTCGCTCTGTTGATCCTGTGCACTTTCCCTCATCTTCTTCATTACTCTCTTCTATCTCTCTCATTGCTTTTTATTGTGGAGTAGTTTCTGACTGTACCCTGCCTTACCTACACTTTTACCAAGGTTGGCCATGTTGGATGTTTGCAGCTATTATAAAGAAAGCTGCAGAGGTCTTATGTGGGCACGTCTTTATTTCTCTTGGGTAAATAATCTAAAGGTGGAGTACCTGTATTTATGTGAAAATATTTTATTGTTTTACTGAAGCACTGTGGGCCAGAGAGATAGCATAGTGGGTAGGGTGTTTGCCTTGCAAGTGGCCAACCTGGGTTCAATTCCTCCACCCCTGTTGGAGAGCCTGGCAACCTACCGAGAGTATCCCGCCCTCACAGCAAAGCCTGGCAAGCTACCCATGACATATTTGATATGCTAAAAGCAATAACAACAAGTCTCACAATGGAGACATTACTGGTGCCTGCTCGAGCAAATCGATGAACAATGGGAGGACAGTGCCACAATGGACAGTACTATTGAAATACTGTGGTTTACAAAAGTGTTAGGTATAGGGGTTAATGCATACAATGTCCTAACATTATGCATTTGTATGTCTTTTACGAAATGTTGAATTGTTGCCCATTTAAAATATTTCGTGGTCTCTGCCTGATTGTTCTGTGTGATTTATTATTATTATTATTGATTTGTTTTGGGGCCATGCCCAAATCAGGGCCTAATGCTGACTCTGTGTTCAAGGATCACTCCTGGTGATGCTCAGGGGACAAAATATGGTGCTAGATCAAACCTGGGAATTAACATCAGCAAGGCAAGAACCTTAGCCCCCTGGTATCTCTGGCTTCTAGCTCTGTGGATTCTTTATACCTTTTGATGTGTTCTCTGTTGGGTATCTACCAATTCAAATAGCTCCTCACCAACAGTTTGCCTTTTAATTCTCTTCAGTTGTATTAATTTTAATGAAGTCAAATTTGCCTGCTTTTAAAGGATCATGTCCTATTAAAGAAGTAGCCATGTCCCTTTCAGTTTATGATCGAAGTAGTTTATTTCTTCTTTGCACTCCTTTTTTTTATAACCTGAATATTTACAGAGTTGGTCTTCTCTTGTGTGCTGTGTTTCTAGAAGTTAATTTTTCCTACATGGTGTGTCTGGAAACCCCTGTGTGGGGGCATGCCACATGGCCACCCCTGAGGGACTGGCACTGCTCCCACAAGGGCTCAAGGGTCTCGGGGTTGTGCAGGCAGTGAAGAACAGATAGTTTATTATCATAAGAGACAGGAAGTCACACAAAGGTTCTGCTGCCTTCCTCCCCACCATCTCATGGTGCCTTGTTGGGGATCTTCTTCAGAACTAGGGTCATCCACAGAAAAGACATCAATGACAAACAACATGAAGAGAACCTGTGTCCCCCAAAGATATCCCAGAACAGCCCTGCAATCCCACCCTCACGGCAGCTTATCCTCAGATATATAATGGCAGCATAAATGAAGGAGGTCATGAGGGGGGTATGGAAGGGCTAGTGGGGTTATACTGGGGAAGGGGGAGCCAGGCATGGGCTCTGAAGGTGATCATGGCTGGGGCTGTCCCTGCAGAGCTAGAGAGATGCAAATGGGGCCTCTAAGCTCTGTGAGTCAGGCGTCCGGTTGACATTATAGTGTGTGCCCTGACTTGTTTCTCCACCCAAGGCCTAGGATGAGACAGCTCAATGTGGGAAGGAGGCTTTGGTCTCATGAAGGAACCCTATGTGGGCCTGATGCTGGTTCTGGGACTTGTAGGATGTGGCAAGGCTTCAGGGAGTCTTTTGTGGCTGGCTTCCCTCATGTGGGGTGCCAGGAGTGCTGGCTGTCCAAGGCCATGTATGTGTCCTGATTCTCCTGAGCCGACCATGTTTTCCCATTCCCTCCTTCAGTGTATGAGGTGGTTACAACCACCGGGGATGTTCGCGGTGCAGGGACAGACGCCAATGTCTTCATCACCATTTTCGGAGAGAATGGACTCTCTCCCAAGCTCCATCTCACCAGCAAGTGAGTACCAACACACAGGTGTGTGTGTGTGTGTGTGTGTATGTGTGTGTGTGTGTGTGTGTGTGTGTGTGTGTATGTTGGAGATGGCGATGGTTGCAGTGCTGACCTGGGGGTTCGGTTGTCATAGTTCTGGAACTCAGGGGAGAAGGCACAGGGAATTACAAGTATCCTAAGTGACTCAGAGTTCCTGCCAACCACAGATGTGGTTTTTCTCATGACTTCCTGTCTTTGTCCCTTGGCTGCTGTCTTGCATGTCAGGTCTAGTGACATCTACCCTGGGACTCAGAATATCGCAGAATTCACAGGTGCTGTCCCTTATGTGAGAGGTTCCACACTCAGCACCATGAACATTGGCTGTAGAACCAGCTTTCCTACTTAGGTGTCCCATAAATTTGGACAAATCTCTTCAACTGGGGCTCTGTATTCTTGGAAAGTGAATGTTCCCCTTTTAGCAGACCCAAGGGCTTGTGGGGCAGTAAGAAGTTTATGTGGGTGAGAAAGCCAGGGTCTATCAAGGCCGGGCACCTGTGTCTCCACCAGGGGCTGATGTCCGGTGAAGCCTCCCCACTCCTGAGACCACTAAGCCTGCCAATGTATCACATAGGTGTGTACCTGAACTATGTGTGAGGCACTAACTGTGTCCCTATGCATCTGTGCCCTGCCTGGGTTGGCATCTCATTGCTGCCTCTGAGATCACGGCCACTTTCTGCTCCTCTTGCCCCATGCACACACACCATGCATGTCCGAGACCCCCTGAGCAGAGGCATGAAACTCAGAGAGACCTGGAGACCATACATAGCCAGGCTTCCTGGGTCCCATCTCTGCTGAGGAGAACTGGACATTAATGGATAGGTTCTGGGGCCACGGAGCGCCCTTCCTTCCTTCCATCAGTGCCGCTTGACTGAGGGGGGCCCAATCAGGGTTAGATTCTAGGCGTTCATTTTTTTGGGTCACACTCAGCGATGCACAAGGGTTACTCCTGGCTCTGCACCCAGGAATTATTCCTGGCGGTACTCGGGGGACCATATGGGATGATGGGAATTGAATCTGGGCCGGCCGCGTGCAAGGCAAACGCCCTACATGCTGTGCTATTGTTCCAGATCCAGGTTTTTTATTTTTTAATTTTTGATGGGGGGCACACCAAGTGATGCTCAGGACTAACTGACTCTGAGCTCAGGAATCACTCCTGGTGGTGCATGGGGGACCATATGGGGTTCAGGGTATCAAACCCAGATTGGCTGCTTCTTAAGATAATAGTTCCATAGACAAGAAATATCTGAAAAGCCATTGAATATGTGTTGTTCAATTCTTCCTGGGGAGACTGAGCTCAGGAAGGAGGATGAGTGACTGAGACCTGGGGCTTTGGGGTGGTAAAGCTGCTCCTCAGCTTTTGGGTTCTCAAATGTTTCCCTGCAACACTGTGTTCTGTGGCGGGTAGGTGACGGGGTCCCCTAAAGACCTTCTGGGGTGGTGGGTGGTGGCCTCTGAGGTGTGGGGCTTGGTACCTCCTTGCATACCAGATGTAGGGTCCCTGGCAAAGGAGGTGGCAGCAGACGGGCCAGGCACCGGGACCCAGACTCAGGTGTGGAGCGCATGGCCCCAAGGCAGATGTAACTTCCTGTTTTGTCCCTTTCCCAGAACAGGGTACGCACCCTCGCGCTCCGCGTGCACTGCAGTGACGCCTTATGAAGTCTTTGTCTGCTGTGATGTGGGCATGGTAAAGAGAATACAGGAAATGCCCAGCCTTTTTGCCATGGGTGCGCCCCCCCAGATGCCAGGGAGATGCAACCAAGCCCTGGGGGCCTCAGCATGGCTGCTCTGGGGAGTTCCCAAGCTATGATTAAAATTTTTCTTTGTGCCACACCTAATGGTGACTGGGGGCTACTCCCAGCTCTATGCTGGGGCACCGTGCAGCCCCCTGCGCCTGCTCCCTGCCCCACCTGCAAAACAGTTTCCCCTTCCCTGAGCCTTCCTCGCTGTCGCCCCTTCTTCTGATACCAGACACCTCCCCTGCACACTTTTCTTTTTCTTTCATACCTGCGCCCCTCCTTTTTCTCAGAAAAACTTCAGCCTCCTCTCCTGCTCTTCCTCATCCTCCCTCTGCCTGCTTATCCTTGTACCCTTTTTCCTGTACCCATGGCCCTGCCCTTCCACCTCCAAGTGACCTCTCAGGGCTGTTTTTCTCTGACACGGGATCATCTTGCGACCCAGTGTGGAAACGCTGCTCTTCCTCCCCTCAGTGGCTGCTGTCCACGAGGCCCTAGGCAGTGAGGGACATGGTCCCTTCCACTTCTGCACTTGTGCCAACAACTGGGTTTCCCAGAGGAGATCTCCCCCTCCTGGGGCCTCTCTCTTCTGACCCAGGATTATGTGTTCAGAACATGGCAAAAGGATGGCATCTCCTGTATTTGCTGGGACTCAGGGCTCCTGTTAATTCTCCGTCTGAGTGTATCAGGAGGCCAGGCATGGCAGTCACCAGTGCTACCTGCCAGGTGGCTAAAATGCTCAGTGCCTCCGGGGTGAGGGATTCTGCTGGAGGGCAGGTGTGGTCGGGGGATGGTGGACTTCAGGAGCTTTGATTTGGGGATCTGCAGCCTCCTGCCAGGAAGAAACTCATGTTCTCGCTCCTCCCTTCGGCCCCGGCCCTGCACATTCTCTGGAACCCACCGGACCTTGCTTTGTGACCTACCGGACTGGGGGATCGGGAGTGGCCCCTGAGTGGGTTGATTTGGGGTTATTCCAGCCCCCTAAGAGGGGTTGGTAGAGATATTTAAAGTTCTGGGTGCTTCTTCTACCCCCTCCCTGAAAGAAGTCCCTCCCTAACCTGGTGCAGACTCATTCCACTGCCAAATACTGGACACTCAGCTCTTCTGACCCCAAAACGCTCCCCACACTGTGCAGGTACCCCCCCCCATCCTGCTAGAACTCTTCTGGTCTACCTGCCATGTGACTTTAAAAGCATTCTAGGGGGCTGGAGCGATAGCACAGCGGGTAGGGCGTTTGCCTTGCACGCAGCCAACATGACCAACACAGGTTCGATTCC
>JAOXYA010030959.1:0-12993 GCA_028565675.1 Sorex palustris
GTTTGTTTTTATTGGGCCAGAGCGATAGCATAGCGGGTAGGGCATTTGCTTGCATGCGGCTGGCCTGGGTTCCATTCCTTTGTCCATCTCGGAGAGCCTGGAAAGCTACCGAGAGTATCCTGCCTGCACGGTAGAGACTGGCAAGCTCCCCGTGGCATATTCAGTATGCCAAAAACAGTAACAACAAGTCTCACAATGGAGACGTTACTGGTGCGTGCTCGAGCAAATCAGTGAACAACGGGAGGACAATGCTACAGTGCTACAGTTACAAACAAATGGCTAACGGACTTATTATAAAAACAGTTCAGAATATAGAATTTGTGAAAATTGTCATATCTCACCAAGGGGTTGAATGAGGATTTGCTAAGCGGTTCATCACTAGTTGAGCCTTCTGTGTTACTGTTTTCATTTGTTGAGTTTAGTTGACTTCTGTGTTACTTTCTCTTGTAATTTGGTGTGCTCCTACTAGGATCTCAGTGTCTTTGTCCAGAAACTTAAGAATCTGTAGAACTGGGATGAGTGTTCAGAGATTCTTAGTGGAGCTGTGGAGTTAGGCTATAGGCTGTTGGAGGGGCAGTAGCAATGGGGTGTGGGTGTGGCTGTGGCTGCTGAGGCTTCAGCAGGGTGGGGACTCGACTCACCCACCTCCCAAGGTTGCCCCAGAGTTTTCAGTTGAGGGATCAGTATATCCATGAGTTTCAGCTGCTTGGTTTGCCTCTCCTCGGAGACTTAGTTAATAAATCTGAAGAGCAGGACCAGTGGGTCAGTCTACATGGTGGCAGCTATGGAAGGTGGGTGGGCTGCCAGGGCTTCAGGAAGTAGGGGGTGGGATACCTCCAAGAAGACTCCAGAGGTCTCAGCCCAACACTAAGAATACTTGGGGTTTACGCAGTTTGGTGTCTCGACAGAGTTTCTTAGTGAAGCCATGGAGTTAGTCACTGGCCACTGGTATGACTGTATTTTTGAAAAACCGACTAAATAGAACACTTAAAATGGGCAAAATATAGCTATGTTGTGAGTCGTATCTCAGTAGAGCTGTTATTAAAGGCATCTTCAGGGCTTAGGATGTAGATCAGTGCTAGAACACTTGCCCAACATGAAGCCCTGGGTTAGGTTTCCTAGTACCAACTATCCCATCCCCCACTCCACCCCTACAAGAAGACACTTTTATGGATAAAAATTCTGGCAGAAACCAAGGAGAGGCAAAGGATATCTTAGTGATGGTGCTGAAGGACAGCCAGTATAAGAGTGAAATCTAGAGGAAACATTAGTTCAATTAAAGCTGGTGGGTGAGGGCTGGAGCAATAGTGGCACAGCAGGTAGGACCCTGGCCTCGCATGCAGCTAACCCAGGTTAGATCCTTGCCTGACGTACCACATGGTCCCCTGAGCCAACCAGGAGTGACCCCAAGTGCAGGGTCAGGGGTAACAGAGTCGGGCGTATGCCCTGGGCACAGTTAGGTGTGGCCCAACACCTGCACCCTCACGATTCCAAGTGCTCTCGTTGCTCTTAGTTCTCTGCAGTGTTCAGACTCTTCTGGACTCAGGGTGCCTGATTGACTCAGTACTGATGTCACTGAGTGTTGTTCTTGGGTCTTAATGAACGAAGAGTGTACACATTATCTCCTTCCCCCATAAGGAGTAACATGTGTATCGGTACCTACATACAGGTAGGACATGGATTATGGGTTTTCTAAGGAACACACAAGAGTTGTAGAGTGGCCTAGCACCTGTTCCTTCTCTGCAGTGGAGATACGACCATGCCTGAGGGTGCTATATGCTTCCAGACACACTCAGACATCCTCTGAGATGTCTCGGTGATCGTGATACAAAATCATTGTCAAAAAGTAGAATGTGGGGGCTGGAGCGATAGCACAGTGGGTAGGGCATTTGCCTTGCATTTGGCCAACCTGGGTTCGATTCCCAGCATCCCATGTGGTCCCTCGAGCACCGCCAGGAGTAATTCCTGAGTGCAGAGCCCGGAGTGCATTGCCCTGTGCATTGACAGGTGTGACCCAAAAAGCAATAAATAAATAAATAAATAAATAAAAGTAGTATGTGAAAAACAAAATCTTTTGGTCTAGATATGCTGATGTGTGTAGCTGATGTGATGGGGGTATGGCTCAGAGCACTTGCCTTGTATGGGTGACACCCTGGGTTTCTTCCCTAACATGGTGGCGGGGGGGAATCGCCGTCTCTGTGGCAACTTAAATTAGTGATAATAGTGTGACCAGACCCCCCCCAATTTCCATACCAAATACATAGGTGTTTACTATTCTTAGTATGTTCTACTACTAACTGGACAGAGAGGATGTTTGTACAGGACTGTGGAATGTGGAAAGCAGGGATCAAGCCTGTGCGTTGCTGTATCATCTTCCTGCAAGACACTGTTGGTATGGCTGACTCTGAGGGAGGCTGGGAGGGGAGAGAGTGCAGGCTTTTAGGTGCTCGCGTGGACCTCTGAACACCACCAGGAGTGGTCCCCGAGCACAAAGTCAGAAGCACGCCCTGAGCCCCAACTAAGTAGAGGCTGACTCTGAGGGCTCAGGACTTCCCACACCTTTCTCCATCTTGTGTTTAACCTTTGTCCGACTTGAACCATATACGTGTATTAGATATTCAGTACAAGGAAGAAAGATAAGTGCAAGGAGAAAAATAATCTCCTAGGCTGGTAAATCAGACTTGAGTCTTAATTGACCCCTGATAATCAAATGTTGCTTCCTGTGCTCCTCTCACTCATGCCCCACATCACTGCCCACCACACTCATGTTGCGACATGCCCTTGACTTAGAATTCATTAAAAATATAGGCAAGTGGAGGTTTGGCTCTGTGTTGGAGCAAAAACCTTGCAGCACATAGCAACACACACAAACACAAACTTCCTAATTTATGGGTGGTGCGTCATTCTGAAGAGCTTTTGTGACCCAGGCTGTTTGCAGCCCCAGACTTCTCAGACTTCAATCTGCATCAGCCTTTCCTCCCAGGACTGAAGCGGGACTGAAGCGGGTTGAGGGACCCCTGCTGAGTCTTGGGTGTTTGAGCAAGTCCCTGAGCACTGCTGCCGGGGAGCACGCTTAGATAGCCACTGCTCCAACAGAGGTGTCGCTTCTGTGGTGTGCTGCTGTGCCCTCCCTGAGCCTGTGACAGATGAGCCCCAGGGCAGTCTCCTGCTTGCCAGTTGCCTCGGGCAGGTCTGTGGCTGGGCCGGTCAGCTTTCCACAGGCACTGCTCTGCCCTTCTCATGTGGCCAGCCTGGCCGCCCCTTCATTTCTGTGCTCCCCAGAGCAGGCTGGCTGCTGGGAGCTCCCTGTCAAGATTTAATTGGTATTTAAGCGCTAGCATTTGAAGAGGCCTGTCAATGATTGATTCCCTCTCAGCTCTCCCAGCAGGAGCCCTGTTAGCGGCAGGAGGAGCCGTTCTTTGTACTGAGAGTCCTGTTTCTAGTGGGAGATTCAGCCCTTTCCCTCCCCCATCCACCTGAGGTCTTTGTGGGGATCATAATTCCACCCCACAGAGCAGTGCTGACCTCCCCACCTCCCTCCCTCCCCGCTCCCTGCCCTTCCTCACACACAGATGGGGAGGGGAGTGCAGGCTTTCTCGGAAAACTTTGGTCTTGGATTAAACTTCAGAACCCTGCCCAAACCATGTGGTCTTAGTTCCCCATCCAAACCCCGGTCTGTCTGGGAGACAGTACAGGGGTGAGGTGTCCGCCTTGTGTGTCCAAATCCAGTTCCAGCTTCACTGCCACGTGGCTCCCTGTGCATGGCCAGGCCTGGCCTCGGTAGCCCTGAGTGGCCAGCTCTTCCCTCCCTGAGTCTGGCCCCGCTCCAGGAGAGCACCTGGTTCTGGGTTTCCTTGTAACTGTGGAACCCCACGCCTGGCGAGAGACGCTGCTATTGTCTCAGCTGTTTCCCTGTTTCCAAGCACATCTCAGTGACCACTTCTCCGGCCGCTCCCTCCCTCCTGCATGCATGTGCCCGCTGCCAGCTCAGTTCCTGGCCGCCTGCCCACCATGCGCTGGCCAGGTGCTCTGCTGCCTCAGGAGTTTCCCCACGCCTGAGCCATGGGAGACAAATCCTTAGGAGGACTTTCCTTGTTCTCCCTGCCCAGTTGCCACAACAAACAGCAAGAGACACTGGTGAGTGGACAGAACCAAACTATGCCGTGGACCCTTCTCTTTGCACCCCAACATGCTGCCCCATGGTGAGATGACCCTGGCCTCCTGCCCAGCCTGTGGGGTGATGTCAGCCTGCACGAGCATTGTCTCTGGCCTTGTCGTGGCTTCTCAGGCTTCTAGTACTGGGGGAGTTGAAGGGAACAGTGGTCGGGGCTAGCCAGGACACGGTGGATGAGGTGCCTGCTGCCTGCCCGCCTCTGCCAAGAACCCGTCAAGCTGCCCAACTGGTGCCTCGTTTCCCCCCACCCCCTCACCCAAATCCTCTTTGTGGAAGCTCCTTGGATGAATTCCACTGGGTTTCCCCTTGATGCCTGATTCCTTAGAAGCCAGTGCCATTGGGCTTGAGCCCCAGGAAGGACCTGGGTCCTCCAGGGAGTGAGCTCAGCCAGTTCTGGGTGAGTCCCAGGGACCCACCTTGCAGACGGGTGTCACGGTTCCCCTGAGAGTAATGCAGAGTGAGTGCCTTCTTGGGCCTGCTGTTCTGGGGGAATTGTTGATGGTTCAGAGTGGGACTGGTCTTGGGGCCAGGGAGACAGGTCAAATGGTGGAGCACATGCAAAGCCCTGAGTTCCATCCCAGCACCACCTGGAGCTGGGCTTGGCCTCGAGTGGTCTTTGGGGGACCTGAGTGTAGAGGCCTGTGCTTTCTGGAGCTTTGATTCATCGGACGCCTGCTTCCTCTCTAATTCCACGACCCTCACCTTAGGCTTTCCTGTTGTGGTGCTCCTGGGTCCTCACCAGCTTCAGCAGGTGAGGTGTGTTCATGCTCACTGCAGTGGCGTCTGACAGGGCCAGGGCCAAGTGCAGGGGAGCACAGAAAAGGACGAGGAGGAGAAGAAAGGGGGCTGTGGGTCAAAGGAAGCAAAACCTGTAAACAAAAGTGACAACACTGCCTGTTCCCCACACCTAGTTAAAAACCTGCTCAAAACTATGGCCCCAGCATTCAAGTGAGAGCATAACTCCTCTGCCCACTTTGAAAGAGAAAACTAAGTATGCATCTGCTGTTTAAGAAAATAAATCCCGTCACTTGTAAGGAATGTTGAAGTGCTGCAGAAGTTGGGCTCCAGTGTGGCTGCAAAGGGGAAGAAAACGTATCTGGCCTGAAAGGAAGGGGAGAAGCTGTAGCTGACGCGGAGGCCTTGCCTCAGGGTTTGGGGGAGGCTAGGTGAAAGTGAACTCTGCAGAGTGGGAGCTGAGCGCCCCCTCAAAGGCACACACTTAAGACACTTGGACATCCTGAAGTGGCAGTGGCAGCAGGGGATCAAAGGACAGAAATGTTAAATCAAGTCCTTCTGTTCCAGAGGTAGATTTGCCTTGGTAAAATCAGGACGGAGCAGGATGGAGAAATAGTGCAGGGCCGCCGTGGCCCTGCTTGCTTAGCATACAGCTGATGGCTCAATCCCTCAATCCCAGGCACCACATGCTTCCTCTGAGCATTGCTGTTGCAGCCCTGGCAGCCCTGAGCACTTCCAGGGTGACCAGGTAATCGCCCTTGCACTGAACTGCTGACCAGTTGGTTGAAAATCATCAGGAAGGACCCCTGATCTCTTTAACATGTTTGAGAGACACCTCCCCCGACTGCCTCCCAATTCAGGATGGATGTGGACATTTTGGTGCCGGGTAGTGCACTCTGAGAGAAGCACTATATAGTGCTCATCCTTGTGCTTATGATGGGGTATTTTGCAGTGAAGCAGAGGGCCATCAAATTTCCACTGTCACACCTTGAGACAGGACTGTAGAAGCATCAGGGTTTCTTTCCCCTGCACTGATGTGGAAATGTAGCCTCCTGAGCAAAGCTGCAGCACCACCTTGTTCATTGTGAGGCAGTGTAGAACAGTGGTCTTCAGGGGTCAATCCACGAACAGGGGCCAGTCTGTGGATCTAGGAAGGTGGAAGAATGCTTAGTCTTAGTCTAGAGCACAGCTCTCTTCTCCAGGCTCCCGTAAGACTAAGCACAGGGGATTCAGGAGCCCTTGGCAAGCACAAATAGGCAACTCTTGACCAACTGAGCTGTGGGTTCAATGCTAGGGAACCACCAGGGATGCTCGGGAAGCTGTGTGGTCCAAGGATGGAACCCAGGTACCCTAACCCCTGTGCTGTCTCCTCAGTCCCACAAACATTTCCTGATAGGATCCTCAAAAGGGGAATAGTTTTTAGTCTCCTCCAGATATTTGTTCTGAGATATCTGTGGAATATCTCTCGTTTAAGTGTCATCATCTTTTTATGGTTTGGGGGCCACACCCATGGATATCAGGGCTTACTCCTTCATTTCTGCTCAGAGATCACTCCTTGAGGGGCTTGGAGGGCCATGTGGGGTGCCAGGAATATACCCATGCTTTGTTGTGTGCAAAGACGAGCCGTTATCCTCTGTACTATCACTCCAGCCCCTTGAGTTTTATCTTCTTAATGAAGATATTCATCTGCTTTTGATAAAATAATCTTGAACAGTGAACCATGGTGCTATAGCACATCAAATTATATTTTTCTATGCTTCACTCATTCTTTTCTAATGAAAGCACATGTGTTTTAGGTTTCATATTGAATGACATGTAACTTATAATTAAGTATGAGGCTTGGTCATGTTTCTTATTTTATTTTATTGTTTAAGTTTATGTTTCTTAAAAAGTCGAATATTTAAGTGCCTTGATAATGCTATTACATTCCTTTACACAGTTGTTTATATGGGAAATACAGCCCCTTTCTATAAAATGGATGCAACCCATGCCATCCTAGTTAACACTAATCTAAATCATATCTCAGACACGTTCACTTATTTAGCAAACACCTCAAGTGATGAGTGGGTCAATCTTGATGCAAAGAGTAAGATAGGAAAATCCAGTATAAATTTTATTGGACAGTGAGGCAGAGTTAAGATAGAAGGATTAGGGTAAGCAGTTATTTTATTATTTATTTATTTATTTATTTTGCTTTTTGGGTCACACCCGGCGATGCTCAGGGGTTACTCCTGGGTCTGCACTCAGGAATTACTCCTGGCGGTGCTCAGGGGACCATATGGGATGCTGGGATTCGAACCTGGGTCGGCCTGCATGCAAGGCAAATGCCCTTCCCGCTGTGCTATCGCTCCAGCCCCAGTAGGCAGCTATTTTATATGATTGATGATCATATTTTTGGGATTATCTCAATAAATGGTACCACATATGATCATGTTTAGAGATGTAGATATTAGTTCAAGTTTACCAGGCTTTCTGTCTGGTTAGGGATAAGGAAAAGATGTAGATGTTGAGAAGTCAGAGTAATAGTACAGTGGGTAAGCACATGGCTGACCTGGGTTCAGTCTTTAGCATTTCATATGACTCCCCTAGCCCACCAAGAATAATTCCTGAGTGTGGAGCAGGAGCAATCCCTGAGCATTTTCAGGTATGGCTCAAAGAACAAAACAAATCAAACAGAAAAAAAAGAAGAAAGAAAAGATGTAGTTGTAGATACAGTCAAGAAAGACCTCTGTGTCAAAGAAGGCAAGCAGAGGTAGTCAAGTGAGGGAGCAAGTCTTGAGATGATCTGGGGGAAGAACTCTGTTCAAGGAAGAGAATGATCATTGTGAGGACCCTGGGCAGGGCTGCATTTGGTGGAGCGAGGGGGCAGCACATGTGTGGTGAGTGGACTGGCAGGAGAGGACCACATGACAGTAGGTGACTTTGGAGCGCGGGGCAGGGTGAGTTAGGGCCCACAGGGCCATGGTAAAGAAAATGGATTTTATTCCATATCTAATGGCAGGAAGATATTTGGGGAGATTGAGCAGGAGAGTATGGTGGTCTGACGGCTACGTGGAAAATGGCTGGGAAGGAACTGGAAGGAAACAGGTATTGGGAGAGGAAGCAGTTGGGAATCACCTGCAGATGGAAAAGCGTCATGTGGGGCTGTCTAGCTGTGGCGGTGCAGCGGGCAAGGAAGTGGAAGAAGAGGGGGTCTGAGGGAGTCGGAGGAGAGCAGAGCACGGTGAGGAGGCAAGGTCGGCTTCTCAGCCTGATCATTTGGGTGGATGGTGGAGCCTTTCACCTGGCTGGGACAAGCAGCAGGAGGAGCGCATTTGACTGGAGAAAATAGAGACCTTGTTGTGTCTAAAATCAGGGGAGGGTAGTGTAGCAGTTGGGTGTAAAATGCTGGGCTTGGTGGAGAGTCAGGGCAGGGAATGTTGTTAGGGAAGCTCCATCTTCTAGATGGTATTTTGAACTACGGGACTGGGACTGGGGAGATAACAAAGGAATCCAGGTACTTGCCTTGCACAAGTCCAACCTCATTTCAGTTCCCAGAACTTCATAGGGTCCCTCCGAGCGCCATCAGGAGTGGTCTCTGAGCAAGAGCTGGTGTAAAGCCTGAGCACAGCAAGTGTGTCCCAAACCTCCACCAAATAAGCCGTTCTCACGGGTCTGGATTCGATGTCTGCCGTATCTGGGACGAGGAAGTGGAAAGAATAGGAGAATGCAGCAACCCGGAAGCCAAGAGGAGAAAAAGTCTTTCCGGAAGGAAGGTATGCTGTGGCAGTGCAGCGAGGCACTTATACTCATTGCTAAAGCAGGAGTCATGTCCTCCTGACAGGGCCTTGAGGACCTTATGTCTTTCCTCGTTAGGCTGGAAACACTCCGAAGCCAGGGTCTTAAGAAGGTTTTAGTTTTGTGGTGCTTGTGCTCAGTGCCCTCAAAACAGATTTCTGGCTAACCTCTGCTCTGTGGCGGCTGAGGCCCAAAGGAAACCTTTCAGTAAAAGATCCTTTAGGGTTGCCTGTCATCAGGCCGGTGGGGATGTGCTGAAGAGGATCGCACAGGACCAGAGCCAAACTCGAGACAGAGAGGCTGGGGATGCTCCCACTCAGGGAAGAAAGCTTGGGGGCAGAGGAGAAGGCATATGGGTGAGCAGGGGGAAGACACACAGTGTTGGACTCTGAGTGTCGGGACCCCAAACTCCTTCAGGCGCCACCCAGCTCCGTGTGAGGAGCCTGTGGAGTCGGTTGGACTCTCTGAAAGGGCAGCAGCTGGCACGGCGGTGCAACTCTTTGCCTCCCTCCTCTGGGACCTGTATCTGATTCCTGATGTGACTGACTCAGGACAGAGGATCCCCCTGTCCCCACACCCCAGCATCGCCAGATGCTGGGGACTGTGAGAATGTCCCAGTGCTTTGGGACACACATGGCCGTTTCCCTGGGCTTGCCTTTCTGGGACTGTATCCCCTGCAAGGATCTGTTACAGGCTCCCTCAGTCTGGGGACATTGCCTGAAGTGGAACAAACAGCAAGACCCCAGGTATTGGGCGCCTTGGGAATCAGATGTGAGATAGGGGTCTTCTGTCTCTCACGCATAGTGAGGCCAGACGACCCACATGGGGGAGGAATGTGCAGGAATCATTTTTGGTTTGGGCACTGGAGAGCTTTGAAAAGGTGGACAGCTGTGTTGAGGGGGACAGAATAGGAGGCTGAGGGCTTCAGCAACACCCAGAAGTCATGCATGTGGAATGTGGCTGGTCCCAGCCTTGCAGAATCGAAACTCTTGAGAAGTCTGCAAGTCAGAAACCTGCTTCCTGCGCTCACCTCAGGAGTCCAGCTTTCAGACCTTCCCTCAATAAAGCTGCTGTTCATTGCTAAAGCAATGTGAAGATGAAAGCTGTTTTTATTTATTAAATAAGTCCTACAGCCACTACAGATTAATCATTGTCTTGAAGGAAAGGAAAGCACGCCATGATTACTTATGACCAGATGTCGAGGTCTTGGGAGACCCTGTCACGCTTGACAGTACTGTAAGAAATCTTTAGACAATAAAATCTAAAAATAAAAACCCAAATAGTCAAAGGATGAATAAGAGAAAAGCAGTGTAGTGCAAGAGATTTATTGACTTATTTATTGCCCTCCCCCAGTTTTTGCAGAGAATCAAAAGTTACAACAACACCAGATGCTGAGCCCTAGAGAGGCCTAGTTTGGGAGAGGGAGAGGAGTTATAAAATGCAAGGATGGAATCCTGGGAGAAAATAAGGAACATCACTGGTGGCTCATCTGAACCTACTCCGCGTGTCTGCAAGTTAGAGTTTATTCATGTCCCTGAGTCCTTGTCTGGAAATGAGTGAGCAAGGCATTGGGGGTTGCAGTGGTCGCAGTGGGTGGGGGTACGGTTAAGCCCCCTGAAATTGTGGTGTCTTCAGAAGAGCTGGAGTCAGTGACAAATTCCTTATCTACCAGCCTTGCATTATGAAGCCAGAGATGGGGGTTGGGGGGGAGGAGGGAAGGGGGACTGAAATTGTACAGGGGATTTTGTAATATTATCCCAGTTTAACTGCTTCCCATCTTTCTTGGGGCCTATGGAGCAGGACATGCTAGAATCCACACTTCCCTGTGCCCAGTTACCCGGCTGCCTTCTCTGGTCAGCTGGCTCTGCTTGGTGGCTTGGGAGGGACAAATTTCTCAGAAGGACATGAGTGTCCTTCTGACCTTTTCTTCCTGATGACTCTGGGGATATCGTGATTGGCTTTACTGTGTAAGAGCCCTTGGTGATGATTCCCAGCTTTGGTGTTGTGGGGGCTCATTGCTCTAGGGGGCTCATTGCTCTAGGGTGAGGGTGCTCTAGGTGAGGACGGGTGAAAAGTAACCCAGGATAGTGGTGGAATCTACAGTGTTCTTTTGTCCATAAATTGAAATACTGTATAAGGTTGTCAGAAGTTTAATTTATTTGTGGTGTTTGGAGACCACGCCTAGCAGTGCTCGGGAAGCTATACCTGACTATGTGTTCAGGGGTGCTTGGAGGAACATGTGGTGCCAGAGATCAAACTTGGGTTGGCCACATGCAAGGCAAGAACATTACCCCGTCCTGTTTCTTCGGCCCTTTGTCAGGAGATCTATGCAGTATGAGTCTCACGTCTGGTGTTCATGAGCGGCTAGATTTAGAAGGAGTGATTGCTTTGTGTCTCTCAGAGAGCTTGAACCAGGGACCTTCAAGGTGTGTGTGGGGCGGGGTGTGGGATGGACTTGAACTTGAAAATATGTCTCTTCCAAGAAGAGAAAAGAAAAGAAGGGTTTTAGAAGAACTATGAATGAATGGAACTTTGGATTAAAATAAAAACAATGAAAATAAGAATAAGGAAATATCCTTCACTTATAATTCTTTAAGCATCCACCAACATGAAGAGAACTGGACGGAGCTAATGAGAGTTTAACACAAAGATAGTGAGGGAAGGCTTGTGCTTTTGCTTTTGCAGTTATTCTTTCCTCTGGCTTGTTAAGAGCTTGTTGAGACTTCACCTACTTGCAAGCTAATGAGTTCACCTGCCACTTTCATAAATGCTGGCAGGAGATGAGACCCAAGGGATGCGGGACAAAGAGCTTTATGCTTCGCAGTGATATCAGTAACTGAAGCATCAGCATTCTCTTTGCGGCTGCTTTGAGCTCCTGTCCCCTAGGGTGGAGGTAAGGGGGCAGGTGGCACCTCTGCTGTCACTGGTGAGAAACCCTGAGCTCAGGTATTTTGTAATATTTAATAAGCATGCCTGTGCTTCTCTCCAGAGGGATGCACTCTCCTCCAGGGCTGTTTAGCACGCAAGTATTCCTGAAAAGATAGTCTGATGCAAAGGCAGCATTTCTGCTTGAAAAAAGTACAGACTTGGGAGAGGGCCTGGAAACTGCTGCGTGGACATGGGGAAAGGAAGTGAATGTTGATCACTTCCTTGGAATGTAGAAAGCACTGAACAGAAGACCCGCGTCCTCACCTCATCAAAGAAAGCTCAGAGGCGGTGATTAATGGGACTGGATATCAAGCTAGCTGCAGGATTCGTGTCTGTGTTACTGCACTTCTTACATGCTCAGCATTGTGTTAAGACAGAGTACAGATTTAATTAGCTGGTGATCAGATGTCCAGTGAAATTCTGAGAGATCTCTATGAATTGACTGGTGAAACTCTCAAAGCCAAAACAATCAGGTGCTGCTGAGAAGCTGCAGATGCGGCTGTTGAAGCCAAAATGAGCCACTGAGCTGTTGTGCTCCAATGTGCTTCATTCCCAGGCTCTGAACAGCGGGTCGCGGTCTAACTGGGTGTGTAATCTGAGGGTGTAGAAGGATCTGAGAACTGGCAAGTGGGAATTGTGGAGGGATGGAGGTGTATCTCGCCCACAGGAGGAGAAAGGAGGGAGGAGGACTGTCTTCAAGTAGTGGCCAGCACTTTGTAGAGATTACTTTGTGGGGAACTCCAGAGGGGGCAGAATTGGGGAAATGGCTCAGCGAAATAGATTTTGTGAGTAATAATGTGTCCTGTGATGGAACAGAATTTTCATTTGGGCTGGGAACTTCCTCTGCAGGACTCTCTGGGTAATCACCAGCCTTTAAGGGTGCTCTTGGTGGGGCTTTACCAAGGGTCCATAATAAGCCACTCTGTTATACTCCCCTCCCCCCCAGGGGCTGGAATGGAGCAGATGACCCTAATGAGATGCCTTAGAGCAGAATTTCTCAACTTGGGGTCAGATGGTTCCCAGGGGGGCCCCAGGATTTCCCAGGGGTCCCACAAGTGAAAATCACATAAATGCTCAGGGGCAGGGAGGTCACAGCATGAGACTGAGTTGGGAGCAGTGGGTAGGACAGGCAGAGGAAGGAAATGCATTTTTTTTATTGAATCACTGTGAGATACAGTTACAAAGCTTTCATATTTGAGTTTCAGTCATACAGTGATCAAACACCCATCCCTCCACCAGTGCACATTTTCCACCACCAATGTCCCCAGTATCCTTCCCCCAGCCAAACCCTCCCCCTGCCTCTATGGCAGACAATTTCCCCCATACTCTCTCTCTACTTTGGGGCATTATGGTTTGCAATATAGATACTGAGAGGCCAT